>CAUYON010121481.1:0-14274 GCA_963573935.1 Arctocebus calabarensis
CACGGCACTCTACTGAGGGCGATAAAGTGAGACTCTGTCTCCAAAAAATAAAAAAATAATTAAAAAGTTAGGTGGGCATGGTGGCACGTGCGTATAGTCCCAGCTATTTGGGAGGCTCAGGCAAGAGGATAACATGAGCCCTTGAGTTTGAGCTTGCTGTGAGCTATGACATCACAGCACTTTACCCAGAGCAACAGAGTGAGACTTTGTCTCAAAAAAAAAAAAAAAAAAGTCTAAGACAAGTAAGAAAATTTGAACATCCTCTGGATATGGTAATATGATTACAATAATAATAGTACTATAGTACTATGATTATTTTTTGAGTTATCTTTCAGCGATACATAAGAAATGTTTACAGAAGAAATGCTATATTGTTCAGGGCTTACCTAAAGCAACCTAGTGTGAGAGTGGGGAGTAAATGAGGATATTACCGAAACAAGGTTGGTTGGGTTTCATGTTGCTGCTTTCTTTACTTCTATATAGAACTTTTCTTAAATATTTAAAAAGTCATCCACCTAAAATAAATGAAAATAGGGATTGTCTCCAATAATAAGAAGACTGAATGTTTGGGGGGGGCCAGCACAAAGACTACACTCTGTTGATACTTTTCATATTTATCATTTCATATTTCTGATTGTTTACAATGACTTAAGCAGTGAATTCACAGAGGTAAAAATCAGGAATCTCTGAAAGGACGGAGAGTGGTTAAGTCTCCCTGTCCTGCCTTGTCCTTATTGCTTTGTTTTTCCGTGGCCATAGCTGCCCTTTCTCATATATACCATGTTTAATGACTTCAAAATATTGCAATATATAAACATTCTACAGCTTTTTGAGCAATTTTCTTATTGCTGGACTTTTATGCCATTCTTATTTATTTATTTGCAAAACTGTTGTGTTGTAACCCCCATGGCCCTGGTCCTGATCGCTGCAGAAAGAAACCAGGCGAGACTCGGATTATAAGTACAAGCTTGTAGGAGGTGGGCTAACTTTGATTGCAGGATAGCTCCGAGCAGTAGCCTTTTATTGAGACAACACAAGATAGGTGAGGGGAGTATCAGATAATGACTACGTGCACAAGGCTCGCCATGGGTTCAGGTTCTCTCTCTGCAAGGAGCACCTGCGGACGAATTGGCCAAAGGTCTGCCCCCCAACTGCAAATCATCTTGCTCGGAGGTCATGTGGCTCTTGGCGTCCTCTACACTCTTGGGATTTAAATCTTACACTATTAATCATTTCTTTTTCTCGGAAATATTCAATTAGCTTCAACCAGAACATTTAAAACATCTTCAATTATCTCAGTAACTTGAACCCCCACCCCCTAAATATTCTCTCAACCTCCATTTCTCTCTAGCTACCTCTCGGTGGCTCTTTCTTCTTGCATAGCCCATGCCTCAATATTCTACTGGGATCCACTGAGCCATTAGAAAACTAAGTCCGTGAGGGAGGTCAGTCTGCAGGGACTGATCTCCAACAAGGTGACCTTTTTCTCTTCCACTTTATACTCTCTCATTAGGCTTCCAATACCATCTCTATAGTTGTATCTCCGAATATGTCTCTCAAACCCAGAATATCCATGTTTGTTCAATCCTCTCCTTGATATGCCTACGTCATTACCTCAAGGGCACCTCCAACTTCCCATGACAAGATCTCCTCCAAAACAGGTTCTATTCAGTGTTTTCTGTTCCAGGGAATGATACTATCATACATGCAATTTCATAAGCCATTTTCTCTTTAAAATTTTCCACGTCTAATCCATCATCAGGTATTGCTGATTTTATCACAAAGGCATTTCTTGATCCCTCCAGTTCTCTCTAGTATGCTGTCCAAACCAAAGGACAGTCATCTCTGTTTTTTTTTTTTTTTAAGACAGAGTTTCACTTTTTCATTCTCAGTGGAGTACTGTGAAGTCATAGCTCACAGCAACCTCAAATTCTTGGGCTCAAATGATCCTCTTGCTTCAGCCTCCCAAGTTGCTGGGACTATAGGTGCCCACCACAATGCTGGGCTATTTTTAGAGACGGGGTCTTGCTCTTGCTCCAGCTGGTCTCAAACTTGTAAGCTCAGGCAATCCACCCAGTTTGACCTCACAGAATGCTGGGATTACAGGCGTGAGCCACTGTGCCTAGCTAAAAGACAGTCATCTCTTACCTGCACTAACTAGTAGCCCACAAACAAGTCTCTTCTTACCCATTCAACTGTCAATTGAAGCCATTCTTTGTACTGGAGGTGGAGTTAACTTGTTCCTTCAAACACAGATCTGATCACATTACTCTCACTCCCATAAGAGCCTTTAATGCCTTTCCCCTGCTCTTATGTTAAACACCCTGTGATGGCCATGAAAGCCCGGTGTGCACTGATTCCTCTCTCACCATTTCACAGAGTACTCCCCTTTCATCCTTCACTTTCAGTGACATAACCAAAAGGCAACTTTCTTTAGTTCTTTGAGCATTCTAGGCGCCACAGGATGTTTGCAAATAGCATTTTCTCCACGGAGAACATTCTTTGTCACCCTATTTCCTTTGCCCAGATAATGTCTGTTCACCTTTTGATTCTTAGGTTAAGTGTCTATTTTTCTGGAAATCCTTTCTAGATATTCTGTCTTTCACAGACTGGTTTCCATCCTTTCAGAACACTTACCCCATTGTAATTTTATATCCATGAACATAATTATTTGAAATTGTTTATTTAAGAAATATCTCTATCTCCTTCGCCCCAATAGGAGTATGCTTGTGTTTTTGTTCACTAACATAGTGCTTGGACCATGGAAGGAATTTAATATATACTTTTGCATGAATAAATGGGTGTATTTATTTATAAATCTGTCCTTTTTTAGATTGTTTCTTTGGGCTATAGGCCCAGAAGTGAACCGATCAAAAGGTACACAACCATTCTAATGGCTTTTGATACATAGACAGTTAGATGTATTAACAGATGATGAAAGAGTCTCCCCAAGGAACCCCTGAGGAAACTGAAAATAATCTGGAGAAATTTTTAGGTGATAATTTCAACAATTTTTTTTTTTTTTTTTTGGCTCTGTGTGTATCAGCACTCGTATCTGTGAGAAGGATTGTCAAATCTGCATGGTACGTACAGCACTGAAGGTTACCAACTACCTGATTAAGAGATGTAGGACCCACAAAAATCTTTTACAGTTGTAACAATGACTTAATAATCCAGATGAAATCCAGCAGGACAGATGGAGGATCCTGAACGTAGATTTAGAAATTCCACAGCAGGGGTAGTGGATGGGAGTGTGGTTTAGGGAGACCAGTGGCTAGGTCTCCTTCCTTGCTCAGTTCTAGCCTCTTTCTACAGGCTTGTCTGTTCCTGTCTTCCTTGCAGCTACTTCCAGACCGACAGCCTTCTTTGCCTTTCTTTGCTAGTTGCTCTGTCCGCTCCATTCCCTGGGGTTCTCATCCTACTCTAGCTTATCTTTGGTCATGATCTTCCTAGTTGCCTCCTCATCGACGCTATTCTGGAGAAGGGCACTATGACTCTGCGTTTTTGTCACTGGACCACCTGTGCTTTAAAAGAAAGTGTATTCTCTCTTTGCCAAGTGAAGTGAGTGTTCACACACACCCTTGGGTGAGGCTTGTATTGGAATTTTTTTAATCTCATGTGTCCTTACCTATCTTTTCCTGCTAGCTCTAGCAGTTTCCGAGTGCGGGGTGTTCAAAATCTAGCACTGTGGTGGGATTACTCTTGGAAGTCTGTCAAATGTAGCTGTTTTTGATTATATTGTTAGGGCTATTATAAACTTTACGGTGACTCTCTTTGAGTGTAATAATGTTTTTTGCTTTGAAAATTATTTTGCTGATATTAATATTATTTTTGATGGTTAATTTTATGTGTCAACTTTGAGGTATTTAAATTGGTGAAATTTGGGTAAAGCAGATTGTGAGTGGGCCTTGTTCAATCACTTGAAGGCTTAATAGATCAAAAACACTGACCTCCTAGGGCAGTGGTTCTCAACCTTCCTAATGCCACGACCCTTTAATACAGTTCCTCATGTTGTGGTGACCCCCAACCATAGAATTTTTTTCGTTGCTACTTCAAAAGTGTAATTTTGCTACTGTTATGAATCGTAATGTAAATATCTGATATGCAGGATGGCCTTAGGTGACCCCTGTGAAAGGGTTGTTCTATTCCCAAAGGGGTCGTGACCCACAGGTTGAGAACGCCGTCCTAAAGGAAGAAAGATTTTTTAGCAGACTGCCACCCAACTTGATCTGGCTATTCTGAGTCTCCAGCCTTTGACTAGAATTACACCATTGAGTCTCCTTGAGCTTGCTGGCACACACTGTAGATTTTGGACTTGCCAGCTTTCATAATCACATGAGCCAATTCCTTATGATAAATCTCTCTCTAGATATACGTTCTATTGGTTCTATTTCTTTAGAGAACTCTGACAAATACATTATTACATCATATTTTTTGGTTGATATTTACTAAGGTGTATCTTTTTTTCGCACTTCCTCTTGGAAATGGTCATCTCTTAGAAATAGCAACTAGTTCTTCTTTTTTTCTTTTTTTGCTTTTTCTTATGTCAAAAATAAAATCAGAATCCTGGTGTGGTGGCACTTGCCTGTAGTCCCAGCTATTCAGCAGACTGAGGTAGGGGGATTGCTTGAGCACAGGAGTTCAAATCCATCCCGAACAATATGGTGAGACTTCATTTCTAAAAATAAAATAAATTAAAAACTCAAATCAAGTTAAGAAAAATTTGAAAGTTTATTGTCAGGAAAGATTTAATTTCCTCATCTAGGAGTACGTGAACCAGACTAAGCTTATTGCAGTTATAGCACAATTTATAAAGTGAAAAGGAGAAAGTACTTTGACCATTTTCATAATTGGCCATTATACATTAACTTTTATTTTAGGGCAACCAAGTATTTAGGCTGATTTGTCTAGACTTGTATTTGTTTATAGCTGATGGGCTTACTTTCACTGAATAATGTTAACAAGGATGTTGTTTTATGTTTACGATTAGAGATGGTGTTTTGGGAAAATGAAGATGACTTAAGTTTTGGTTCATCGATATGAACAGTTGAACTTGGACATATTTAATCTTTGGTTTCCATTTTTATTTTCCTTTAGCTCATACAACCTAAGACCTCTATGTTTTACCATTGTTTATATTTTCTGTGATTATAGAGGAACTTAGATTTATTTCTAGCAACTTATTTTGAGTTTTGTTTTTATGATTGTCTTTCTTCATTTTTTTGAATTCTCTTTTCCTGCTTTTAAAAACTTGATTGTTTTTCTTCTTTCAAAGGGAGACAATTAAGCTTGGGTAACCCCAATAAAACCAATTTCCAGAAAGGAGAAAAACAGATATAGAAAAAAAGTTAAAACTGGCCATCCATAATGGCCAATTATGAAGAACTTAGATTATTATAAGTGAAAAATTTTATCCTTTTGATAATGGACCTTATGATACAAAGTGACCTTTTAAAGCTTCTATTTGCTATTCTTGGTGTTGGCGTCCATAGGACAAGTGAGAATGTCTTTGACTCTTTAGCTCATAATCTATAAAAAGCTATTGATTTTTTTGGTGTCCTTCTGGACACCCTTCTTCTTGGTGAGATAGCTGCCCTGTCTAATATGGTAGGTGCCAGGCACATGTGGCTACAGTAGAACCTCCATAGCCGACCATCTCTCTATATTGACCACCTCCTTAAGTTGACCTAATTTTCATAGACTGGACCTACACTACATATATGTATCAGCACAGTATGCCTGGTTCCTAATATTGACCACCGATTTTTATAGTCCCTTGGGTGGCCAACTTATAGAGATTCCACTGTATTTAACTTAATTAGCAAAATTAAATATACTTAAATACACATTTAAAATTCACTTGCACCAGCCATATGTCAAGCAGCCAGTTTCACTTGGTTAGTGGCTATTTTTTAACTGTGTAGATTGCATAACATGTTCTATCACTGCAGAAAGTTATCTATACTACATATTGGACAGGAGGAAATAAGTCTAGCAGTGTTGCAGTTTCACATACCTTTGGGCAGAGCTGTTTGGGAGACTGGGTCATGCTGCAGGATTTAGAACTGACAATCTACAGCAGCATTCTGTAATGTTCTTTCAGAACCTTCTGCTTCTGTAGTTGACAGTGACCAATATAAGGAGCAATGCCCACCACGGAGACTACTAGGAGTTCCTGCTCCTGGACATACTTCAGGCTTGCTGACCACAGGGCACTGATTTATACAGAGTAACAGCCTAGGCAACAATGGTAGTAACAGGGACGGAGGGGATACAATTCTGTACAGCAGTGGGAATCCTAACATTTTGAATGGTAAAGGGAGGCCAAGCAAGGCTGGAACATTTCTAGTTGAAGCTAGGTTGCAAAAGGTTGGGCATGGCCGAGATTCAACTATAATATTTGATATTCTTTTGAAGCTTTGACCTCTCCCACATTGTTACCAGACTGGTTTAGGTCTCATCTGAATAAACTGGGTAGGTGAAGATTATGAAGGTCTTCCCTGAGCCTATGGCACCACTGGCACAGGTGGCTTACAGCCACAGGTTGGCTGTGATGTAGAATGGCACTGGCAGGAAACATCTTGGCCAGCCACCATCTTCCTCTTCCTACTGTGGATGGGTAATGAGACTCTCTCTTCTTCTTAGATCACCAACATACATTATCAATATACCTGTGTACGTTCATTGCATGGACAGTATTGCCTCACAGAGAGGAAGAGCTGAAAAAGACAAGCTTTTGCTTCTCTCTTACTTCGAAATCATCTTAGCAATGGTAATAGTTGCAAGAAGAAAATTTTTCTTCCTTAGCTTTTCATAGTGATATTAGCCAAGCTCATATTTACTCCCCTTCCCCCAAACTGGATTACTTCTTTCACATTTTAGCCACTCAACTTTCTTTTTTAACCTAGTTTGTGCTGAACTTCTGTGCAGAGCTTACACATATAATTTTTCCACACTCACTTTCTTTCCATTTTTGTAACTCACAAAGTCAAATTCTTTGGCGATCTGTCATTACACTGACACTTGAGCATTGTGGCAAATAATTGAAAAAATTTCCTTCAGGCTGTTATAATTCATATCTTCCTTAGAGTTTGAACTTCGTGCCAGGTGCTGTTAAGTACAGGGATACAGGAAAGCACAAGATGAGCAGTATACCTGCTCTCATGAAGTTGCCCGGGAGAGACAAGTAATTAAGCTATTGTTTAGTTACTTAGAGTGAAGGAAAAGACATGTTTCATTTTTGCATTTGTTTGATTTTATGACTCTTCGAATTTTGACAAATGAAAATACGGTATTTAAATGGTTTATGGATCTGGAAACAAAGTTACAAACACAGTACTAGGAAGGTGGTGATAGATTTAAGAACAATTGTGCAAATCCCAATCTGCTTTATAGGACAGTGACAAGAGTTTAAGGAAGCTGCTCGGGTACGACTTTGGAGGGCGGAGGGGCGGTGCTCGTGAACGTCCAACCAATCCCTCCAGGAGCGGATGACACGCCCAAACGTTGGCGTGGCTTTACGCACTCTCAGCCCTCCTCCTGCGTCCGCGTTGCCAGGGCGCAGGGCGTCGGCCCACCCAGTGTGGCTCCGCCCAGCCAGCGTTGAACTACAGTTCCCAGAAGGCTGTGCGAGCCCGGGAGGGAAGCGGCGGCGGCGGCAGCGGCAGGAAAAGGGCGAGCGGAGGCGGAGGGTAATCGCTCGGTGGTCTGTCAGTTAAAGCCTCAGGGTCCCCGGGAGCAGGACTGGGCGCCAGGCTGCCACCGCAGCCCCTGTCGTTCCTCATCCCCTTCAGTCCTGGGCTCTGGCCCGGGCCGGCCTCCCCTTTCGCCCGCTGGACGGGCCCGGGCGGGATGTAGGGCGCTGGGCGCCGAGGCCGCCGCGGCGGCGAGGGGAGCGCGGAGGGCGCCCCGAGGATGGAGAGAGCGATGGAGCAGCTCAACCGCCTGACGCGCTCGCTGCGCCGTGCACGCACTGTGGAGTTACCCGAGGGTGAGCGGGGCCGGGAGCTGGGGCTGCCGAGGGGCTGGGGCTGGGGTCAAGTCTGGCGGAAAAACTAACCGAAAGCTGAGAATACGCCCACTTTCACTTTCGTGGGCTGGGAGGGGCGGACCCGGGCTCCAGACCCCTCGGCCCGCCGCTCCCCCCCGGGCTGCTGGGACTGTGCCGGAGGGGCTGGGTCCGTGCGAGTCCTGCTGTCGGGAGAAGCGAGACCGAGGTCTCTCGACTGTCGGTTGGGGGCGAAGGGACAGAGGTGTCAGCCGGTTGGCTGAGACCTGGATTCAGAATAGTTGCGGACCATTATACAGACACTGCTTGATGGAGATAGATACTCCCAAGAGTGTGTTTACTTTAAGCTGCAGGGGAAGGGTTAAGCTTCTCTTCCTCTTCTCTTCCTTCTTCTCTTCTCTTCTCTTCGCTCGTCTCTTTCGTAGGGCGTTGCTTTGTTTTGACAGTAGACAAACAAAAGGTTGTCAGACATCAGACAGAGGTACTCATGAAGTAATGTGGGTGTAAACATACACGTACATTTTTCTTTAATGTGCATGATTGCCTTCATTCTTCATTTATTCATCAGGCTTATATTGAGTGGGCTAGATGGGAACTGGAGCGCATCTACAAAAAGGAATAAGGCATGGTCTGTGCAGTTCAGGACTTTGAGTTTTGTGTGCTAGGGTTCCTTCAGGACAGGCAGAATTCTAGTAAGAAAAGAGAGAAAATAAGCTGTTTTGTTTGCAACCTCATGAATTAAGAGAGAAGTTTAGTGGTGATGGGAGATGGCAGCACTGTCTTTAAGAGACTTGTGACTACTGTTTACGTCGAGTGAGGGAGGTGTTAAGTAGGGGTTATGGCATGTGAATAGCTTTATCTTAATTGTAGCAGTTTATCTTATTTCATTTTTTCATAACTTTGAATTGTTGCTGGGGAGGTTTGTAGGTCGGGGAAGGAGGCCATGGGAGAGAGAGAGACATGAAAAAAATGTGGGATTGGGTAGTTTAAGGATAATTTTTTTGAAAATATTTTCCCTAGTCTTTGTTTAGGATTCAGAATAGGGAAGATTTGTGGTGACCGTTTCTAGAAAATAATTTTTTGTAATTTTGTACTAGCAAAGTAATTGACTTAAAATAACCCCAATTTTAGTAACTAGATTACAGCTTAACTTTTTTCTTCATTTTGTTAACAACTTCCACCTTTGAATCCATTTCTTTTTTCTTTCTTAAAAAAATTTTTTTCCTACTTTTTTTTTTTTTTTTTTTGAGACAGAGTCTCACTTTGTTTCCCTTGGTAGAGAGCTGTGGCATTGTAGCTCACAGCAACCTCCAACTCTTAGGTTTAGGCTATTCTCTTGCCTCAGCCTCTTGAGTAGCTGGGACCACAGGCACCCGCCACAATGCCTGGCTATTTTTATTGTTGTTGTTGTTGCAGTTCGGCCTGGCAGAGTTTGAACCCGCCATCCTCGACACCCTACTCACTGAGCCACAGGAGCCACCCTGAATCCATTTCTTAAGTGCTGCTCTCACTTATTTTCCATAGTCAAAGTCTTGGTTTAGGTTGATGAAGAACACTGCAAATACAGTTTTATTGACATTGCAATTTATATTGCTTAGTTTGAATCTAGATATTTTTTTAACATAAACATGATTTAGAAGATTTTGGTGATGTTACTTAGTTTTAAAAGTAATATATTTTCATTGTAGGAATAGGAAAATAAGGAAAAATAGGAGAAGAAAGCTGTCATTTCATCACACAGTAAAAAAACAGTTTTAGTATTTTTATTTATTTTTATTTTTTTTGAGACCAAGCCTCAAGCTGTCACCCTGGAGAGAGTGCCATGGCATCCCAGCTCACAGCAACCTCCAACTCCTGGACTCAAGGTTTCTCCTGCCTCCGCCTCCCAAGTAGTTGGGACTACAGGCGCCCACCACAACGCCTGGCCATTTTTTGGCTGCAGCTGTCATTGTTGTTTGGCGGGCCCAGGCTGGATTCGAACCCGCCAGCTTAGGTGTACGTGGCTGGTGCCTTAGCCTGTTGAGCCACAGGCGCCGAGCCAGTATTTTTATTTGTAAATAAAATATTACATCTTGTTTATTTCTTTCTCTTTTTCTGTAACAAATTAAGATCACACAGCATATAGTCTTTTATTTTGTGTTTAGGAAACATTTCTCAGTTTTTTTATATCCTTAAATATGCTAAATGACCTGGCACTATTTCATAGGATGCGTGTAACAAATGTTGAATCTAATTTTTGTTTTTATAACTGATTTTATGAGGAACAGCTTTGTGCTTAAAAATTAGGGTTCTTAGGAGAAGAAGAGGACGACGATCTAATTATATCAACATTTTTTTTAGGCTCTAGATGTTAGTTTCTGAAGTTACTCCCTGGAAAGTTCTAGTAGCAGTCTGATAGTACCTGGAAATCAAAATAAAACTTTTCCCCATGTTGCTAGGCAAAAATGACATTTTGTTTACATTTGGTTTTCTTCTATTCTAATGTATTTGTTCATTTTGTTCTTTGAATTTATCTTTGTGCCTAAATTCTGATGACTTTTTGAATTCTTTGAGATTGACTATTTCAAGTTTGTTACATATAATATATTCTGATTATAAAAATCCACATCGTTGGTCAGTGCCTATGGCTCAGAAAGTAGGCTACTGGCCCCATATACCAAGGGTGGCGGGTTCAAACCCGGCCCTGGCCAAACAGCAACAAAAAAATAGCCAGAGGTTGTGGCGGGACTTGTAGTCGCCCCTTCTGGGGAGGCTGAGACAAAAGAATGGCCTAAGCTTAGGAGCTGGAGGTTGCTGTGAGCCATGAAGCCTTACTCTACCAAGGGCAACAAAGTGAGACTCTGCCTCTAAAAAAAAAAAAAAAAAAAAAATCCACATTGTTGTGTTTAAATTTTATAGAAGATCCCAGGTGTCTCTAAATTTGGAAAGTAACTAGAATTTTTTTTGCCCTGTTAGAATTAAGCAATCAATAAGCGTATCTAATAACAAATTATTATTATTATTATATTTATTTATTTATTTATTTTCTGCGGTTTTTGGCCAGGGCTGGGTTTGAACCCGTCACCTCTGGCATATGGGGCTAGAGCCCTACTCTTTTAAGCCACAGGCACCACCCTTATTATTTTTGTTTTTTTTTTTGAGACTGAGCCTCAAGCTGTCGCCCTGGGTAGAGTGCCACAGCATCACAGCTCACAGCAACCTCCAACTCCTGGGCTTAAGCAATTCCCTTGCCTCAGCCTCCCAAGTAGCTGGGACTATAGGTGCCCACCACAACGCCTGGCTATTTTCTTTTTGGTTGTAGTTGTCATTATTGTTTGGCAGGCCTGGGCTGGATACACAGCTGTGGTATCTTAGCCACTTGACCTACAGGCGCCGAGCCAATAAAAAATTATTGAAGTTGTAAAATTTTTAGTCAGCTTTTACTCTAAAAATAAATTGGTACATGGGATACAATTGTAGATGTTTGATTTACTGAATTAGATGCTAGGGAGACACATTTATCTTTCCTTAGACTGGTGAAAACCTGAGTATTATCACTAGGTAGTGGAGTGAAGCTTGTTGAGTCATCTTAGGCAGGACTAACACAGGAATATTCTTGTGAGACAAAGAGGTGAAGGGAAAGAAATTACTTCAGGGTTATGGAGTCTTAGTGAAGTTTAAAAGGTTGGTATATATTTTTTGCCTATGTGGAGAAAAGTTTATTTTATTTTTTTGAGGCACAGTCTCACTCTGATGCCCTGGGTCGAGTACTGTGGTATCATAGCTTACAGCAACCTCAAACTCTTGGCCTCAGGCAATCTGCTTGCCTCAGCTTCCAGAGTAGCTGGGACTACAGGTGTCTGCCATAATGCCAGGCTAATTTTTCTATTTTTGTAGGTTAGACAGATGTCTGACTCTTGTGCAGGCTGGTTTCAGACTCCTGAGTTCAAGCAATACACCTGCCTTAGCCACCCAGAGTGGTAGGATTACAAGTGAGAGCCACTGCATCTGGTCACATGGAGAAAAGTTTAAACTACTGCATTTGTAGTGAATGAAATTTGTTTAATAAAATATTAGAATTTGAGCCCATTTTAGCATCTGTGATGGTTAGGATAATTACTAGTTTTTAAAAAATCACTCTTTTGTGATAGTTTGAGGAGAAATTGTGTACAGTATAGTGAATCCGAGCTCCTGTTCTTTTAAGATTTTCTTTTTACCAGTGGAGTTCTGAAACTATGTTAATAAAAATGGCCAGCTGGCTCGGCTCGGCGCCTGTGGCTCAAGCAGCAAGACGCCAGCCATATACACCTGAGCTGGTGGGTTCGAACCCAGCCCAGGCCTGCCAAACAACAACAACAGCTGCAACCAAAAAATACCCGGGCGTTGTGGTGTGCTCCTGTAGTCCCAGCTACTTGGAAGGCGGAGGCAGGAGAATCTCTCGAGCCCAGGACTTGGAGGTTGCTGTGAGTTGTGATGCCATAGCACTCTACCCAGGGCAATAGCTTTAGGATCTGTCTCAAAAAAAAAAAAAAAAAAAGGCTAGCTGATAAAATGAGAGATTAAACTTTCCTTACCACTCTGGAAACTTTAATTATATACTTAATCCTCAAGGTGCCTTCATGAGGGCAGAGGAGGCAGCATCTGAATACAAATTTTATTTTGTCTTTTCCTAGTACATTATTTCTTGGGTAGTCTCCTAGGATCACAGTTGTTATATATTTTTTATACTTTCCTTTTACTTCCCTTTTAATTTATATGACCTATATTTTAATAATGTTATATGTGTCTTCTTCTTTTTTTTTTTTTTTTGAGACATAGTCTCACTCTTCTACCCAGGTTAGTTACTCGAGTGCCGTGGCATCATTGCTCACAGCAACCCCAAACTCTTGGGCTCAGGAGATCCTCCTGCCTCAGCCTCCCAAGTAGGTGGAACTACAGGTGCCCACTACTACAACTGCTTTCTTTTTTTTCTGTTTTTAGTATTTTCTGTATTTAATGTTCTCAACTCTTTGTCTTTTTATTTTTTTATTTTGTAGTTTTGGCTGGGGCCAGGATTGAACCTGCCACCCCCGGTATGTGGGGCTGGCACCCTACTCCCTGAGCCACAGGCATAGTCCCTGTTTTTTTTTTTTAATTTTACAAATATATGTTTATTTTTATTAAATCATAGCTGTGTACATTAATGCAATCATAGGGTATAATGTGCTGGTTTTATATACAATCAGACTGGTTAATATAGCCTTCATGGCATTTTCTTAGTTATTGTGTTAAGACATTTATATTCTACACCTAGTAAATTTCACATGTACCCTTGTAAGATGCACCCTAGGTGTGGTCCCACCAATTACTCTCCCTCCATCCATCCCCCCCTTCTCCCTGTCCCCTTTCCCTTTCTTCTTGAGCTATAATTGGGGTATAGCTTTCTTAGGAAAATTGGTTTCATAGTAAGACTGAGTGCATTGGATACTTTTTCTTCCATTGAGTTACTTTCCTAAGAAGAATATGTTCCAGATCCATCTGTGTAAACTTGTAAGAGGTAAAGTCTCCATCTTTCTTTAAGGCTGTGTAATATTCCATGGTAATTCATGGGTCGAAGGGCACTTGGGCTTATACCATGACTTAGCAATTATGAATTGGGCTGCAGTAAACATTCTGGTACATACATCTTTGTTATAATGTGATTTTTGGTCTTTTGGGTATATACCTAGTAGAGGAATTGTAGGATCAAATGGCAGGTCTATTTTTAGATTCTAAGTGTTCTCCAAACATCTTTCCAAAAGATATATATTAGTTTGCATTTCCACCAGCAATGTTGACGTGTTCCCTTTTCTCCACATCCACACCAACATCTCTGGTTTTGGGATTTTGTGATGTGGGCTAATCTTACTGGAGTTAGATGATGTCTCAAAGTAGTTTTGATTTGCATTTCTCTAATGATTAAGGATGATGAGCATTTTTTTCATGTGTCTGTAGAATATGCACCTGTCTTCTTCAGAGAAGTTTCTCTTCAAGTCCCTTGCCCACCCTGAGATGGGATCACTTGTTCTTTTCTTGCTAATACGTTTGAGTTCTCTGTGGATTCTGTTTATTAAACCTTTGTCAGAGACATAACCTGCAAATATCTTCTCCCATTCTAAGGGCTATCTGCTTGCTTTACTTACTGTGTTCTTGGCTGTGCAGAAGCTTTTTAGTTTGATCAGGTCCCAGTAGTGTATTTTTGTTGTTGCTGCAATAGCCCGGGGGGGTCCCCCCATAAAATATTCGCCCAGGCTGATTTTTTTTAAGAG
>CAUYON010121483.1:0-25146 GCA_963573935.1 Arctocebus calabarensis
GAAAAGACTCCCTATTTAATAAATGGTACTGGGTGAACTGGCTGGCAACCTGTAGAAGACTGAAACTGGACCTACACCTCTCACCATTAACTAAGGTAGACTCTCACTGGATTAAAGATTTAAACTTAAGACATGAAACTATAAAAATATTAGAAGAAAGTGCAGGGAAAACTCTTGAAGGAATCGGTTTGGGTAAATATTTTATGAAGAGGACTCCCCAGGCAATTGAAGCAGTATCAGAAATACACTACTGGGACCTGATCAAACTAAAAAGCTTCTGTACAGCCAGAAATGTAGTAAGTATAGCAAGCAGACAGCCCTCAGAATGGGAGAAAATATTTGCAGGTTATGCCTCCAACAAAGATTTAATAACCAGAATCCACAGAAAACTCAAACATATTAGCAAGAAAAGAACAAGTGATCCCATCTCAGGGTGGGCAAAGGACTTGAAGAGAAACTTCTCTAAGGAAGATAGGCACCTACAGACACATGAAAAAATGCTCACCATCCTTAATCATCAGAGAAATGCAAATCAAAATACTTTGAGATACCACCTAACTCCAGTAAGATTAGCCCACATGACAAAATCCCAAAACCAGAGATGTTGGCATGGATGTGGAGAAAAGAGACCACTTCTACACTGCTGGTGGGAATGCACAATGATACGTTCCTTTTGGAAGGATGTTTTGGAGAGTACTTAGAGATGTAAAAATAGACCTGCCATCCCTTTACTAGGTATATACCCAGAATACCAAAAAATCACATTATAACAAAGACATCTGTACCAGAATGTTTACTGCAGCTGAATTCATAATTGCTAAGTCATGGAAGAAGCCCAAGGGTCCATCGACCCACGAATGGATTAATAAATTGTGGTACATGTATACCATGGAATACTATGCAGCCTTAAAGAAAGATGGAGACTTTACCTCTTTCGTGTTTACATGGATGGAGCTGGAACATATTCTCCTTAGCAAAGTATCTCAAGAATGGAAGAAAAAGTATCCAATGTACTCAGCCCTACTATGAAGTTAATTTATACGTTTCATATGAAGGCTATAACCCAACTATAGCACAAGAATATGGGGAAATGGACAAGGAAGGGGAGGGGAGGGGGGAGGTTGGGGTGGAGGGAAGGTAATTGGTGGGGCCACATGTACGGTGCATCTTAGAAGGGTACAGGCAAAACTTACTAAATGCAGAATACAAATGTCTTCATACAATAACTAAGAAAATGCCACGAAGGCTATGTTAAACAGTTTGATGAAAACATTTCAGATTGTATATGAAACCAGCACATTGTACCCCTTGCTTGCACTAATGTACGTAGCTATGATTTAATAAAAAATAATAATAATAATTTTTGGATGGAATGAGAAGACTGTTTTACCATGAATATATGAAATAAAATTATAAGTAATAAGGTTAAAAAAAAAAAAGAGAGAGAAGCCCCAGCCTGTCCTGTCAGCAGTCTGTGCCACCTCTCCCGCGGGCTTGGGGACAAGGCACAGATCCCCCTGCAGGAGCCCTGGAAGATGGTCAAGAGTGACCCCGCGGCTTTGCTGGCTCAGATCCCGTCCACTGGACACAGAGCTACAAGAAGGGCCATATTAAAGAACAGCCCAGGAAATGTGATCTCTGGCACCCTTGTTTCTTGGCCCTGAGTGTGAGTTTCGGAGGTGCAACAAAGCCAGTATCTGTGGCTGCCATGGAAAGCTGGAGAAAGGCGAGTCACTCTGTGGTGGAATCTGGCTGGTCTAGGGGACAGAAGAGTTCCATGCATGGCTTACTCAGGCCTGTGGACCCGGAGGCCAGGCACTGCCAGCTTCACAGTTGCAATGGTACTGGCCACAGGTCATCCACAAGCTGTCCCCTACCACAAAAGGTGGGGTCCCAGATCCAGCCACAGGTATGTGGGGGAGAGACGCACCTGGTAGATGCTTTCCTGTGCAAGTCAGGGACCTCCCCCACACACCTCTCCAGAAATCATAGTCTCCCACAGGGCAAGGGGCACAGGAGTTATCCATTCACCATCAAACTCTCCTTCTTGTGGGCCCACTGGTAGCAGGAGTGCCCTCATGTGACCAGCATCAGCCCCAAGAGTTTGCACCTGTGGGAGCAGTTTGCACAGGGTGGAGGACAGGGGACAAGCACGGCCCTGAACAAGTGCTATCAGGCTGATGTCCTCCCCTCAATATGGGGCTGTCCAGATCTTCCAGCCACCTGACACAAAGAACAGGTGCAGAAAGGGCGTCCACACCGGGGTCCCTGACAGGGTGCTGCACTCCAGACGCCCACCCCTTCAGACCCTGGCATCACTGACCGGCCCCTAAGAGTAGGAAGCAGCTGAATCCAGACCACCATGAGCGGAGCGCAGGCTGGTGCAGTGGGCTGGGCTCCCTCACTCCGCGAGCTGCGAGTTCCCTGTCATTGCCCGAGTGTCTAAGGGGTATTCACAGAGGTACATCTTCCAAGTGGCCCAGTAGAAATCCTACACTCTCAGAATTTACCTTGCAGCGCTGAAGAGGAAACAACAGTGGCTGACGTCATTGAAATACTAACCTCAGAGGTCACCCCCACAAAGGTGCCAGCGTGCAAAGGTGATGCTCTATCTGCGAGGCAGGTCTGTGGCCTCCTCGGTCCTCTTATAAGCTGTTCTAAATGACTTCAGAGGAACTAAAAATATGGTCAGGGAGAAGAAGCCTCTTTTCAGAGCAAGGATGTGAAGCCAAATGTCACTTTATTCACAGCAACAGGCTCTGACTTCCCAATATAGCAACATGGGGAGACCGCCTCCTCCCCGACACATACTCAGGGCCAAGAAACAAAGATGCCGGAGGGGAAAAAGAAGCCAGTCAAGGTGTCCCAGAGAGACAGAGAAAAACCTAATGACCAGCCACAAAGGGATTTGCAGGGTATTCACTTTGGACATTGTTCTGGGAAGAGGGGACTTACACAGTCTGCTCTGCCTGCAGTGACTGTGTTTGTGGCTCTGTCCTGTAATTTATTCACCAAATCCAATTTAATATGTTCTAGGTGCACAGAATTCTGTAGCTCTAGATGAACCATAAGACATGTTGAATCTGGACCAGAATCACCCCTTCTGTGTGAGTTCTTTACTGGCAGATAAACCAGAGCCTCAGAAGATTTGTCTTTACTGTTCTTGACACCAGCACAGATAGTCAGAGAAAGACCTGGAAGCAGGTATCACAGAACCTTTGAATGAAGAGCTGGTATGTCCCTGGGCCCCTTTGGACCCTGAGTCATCTCTGAGGGTGCTGAGCAGCCCAAGATACACAGTGTGTCTGAGCTGGGGCCCCTTCTCCTGTCAAACAAGTCTAGCGCTCTCCTCCATCCCCAGCAACTCACCCCACAGCTCGCCCCTGGGTCTTTCCTTCCCAGGGATCAGCAGCAAGTCTTTGCGTTTCAGCAGTGTGAGACGAAAGAGGCCCTGACTGCAGAGCTGGTGGTGGGCACTCTGGAGGCTCAAACTGTGCCCCCTTGCCAGCGCCAGCCTTTCCCCCTGGAAACTCAGTGTAGACACTGCTCCAAGAAAGTGGGATAAAAGGGAGAAGCAGGGATTATGGCACCAATTCATCTGCAGACACCCCTTTGAGCTGACACTCTTTGTCCCACAGGTCCTCTTCCTACCTCCAGAGGCCTCGTGCCTTGGAGAACAACCTGTTGGAGGGGTTGCAAAGAGAGACTTTCCCTCTGGAGCCCTGCCACGGAGAACCTGGGTGTTCGTGAGACAGGCGCTCTCTCGGACATGATGGAGCCAGTGGATCTATCCGCACTCTAAGGGGAAACCATTCAAATGACTGACCAGAATGAGGGTGGAGTGTACCATGGACTGTCATAAAAATAACTGATCTATATAACGTCCAAACTCAAACCCTTGCTATCATTAGACCACAGTCTTTCCAACAAAGCATCTCTTTGTGCATGAACTGATTCATTCATTAAGCATTTGACCTCATACTGCGTGCCAGACCACACACTCAGGACTGTGGATACAAAATCGGATAGAAGAGGCACTGCCATGGAGTCACAAATAGTGCAAACAACCCATCTTAAGAAATGGCATGCATGCACCGCACTCTATGTAGGAGTGACTAGCAGTCCCCAGAGGAAAGGCCTCAGGGAAGAGATTCTGTCAGTGGGGTCCTCCTGGAAGGACACAGGATATATTGGAAAAGAAGGACTTCACAAAGAAGGGAAATGAAGGGCAGGAGGAGACCAGAGGGCAGGAGACCAATTATGTCATTGCAGTCACTGCAGAAAGAGAGGGGACGACCTGAACCATAGAGAGGAATGAGGTTGGAGAAATGACTTGAGGGAAGACACCTCTGCAGCCTGAAGGCCACCAAGCTGGGACCACAGAAGGGAAGGCAACTGCATTCCAGTCCAAGTAGCATCATTGCACAGCTCCCCAGCTGTAACCCAGCCATTTCAATTCCCCTGCAAAACAGTTGGGAGAGTAATGTTGGCATTGTCCACCTTACTGAGTTACCTCCAGGCTCCAACAGCAAAAGGACTTGGCAAGAATAAAGAGCAAGACAAAGGAAAAGTGTCATGGAGGTCATTGTCATGGTTAAGGAAACCTCTGTAACCGGCTCTCACAGTTCTGTAAGGTCACTTCTGTAACACCATTAAGTCATAATAAGAAACAAGTCAACTCCTCCTTGGTACATACAGAGAACAGCAGCCCTTTCAGGGGCTGGTGGGGTGGGTGATTCACATTGAACACATCCTTCTTACTCTCCCCAGGACTCTTTCTATGTCAGTTGGGTTTTCCGAGCCCAGGTAGCTGAAACACATTCGTCAATTGGTGGGTTTAATAACCTGGCTGGCGGATTACTTCCAAGGACAGTAACAAGTCAGTATTGAATGGCCTGCTCGTTTCCGCAGAAGGGAGAAATGCTTGCAATTTGGCCTGTTCCCGCCAGGTGGCACTCAAGGCTTGTGTTTGAGATCCAGCTCTGCCCTCCACCCTTTGATGGAAATTCTTCCTCCTCAAAAGCCTAAGACAATAAAATAAATAAAAGCTGAACGGTAAAAATAAATATATATATATATAATATGCTACAATAAAAAAAAAGAAAACCAAAGGCGATACTATAAGCTTTGCAACTAGTTTTTTAGAGGGTACAGTCTATGATGATAGAACCAGGGCAGAGGGCCTAAAACTACATCCATTGTGATGGATGGAAATGAGGCGGTGGAAGAGCGTTCCAGGGTTGAAGAGTGCTTGCCAGCTGGATGGAGACCTCCGTCTTGAGCGAGCTGGCCTCTTTTCGAGGATGGCCTCTTTTTAGAAGCCTGCAAGCCTATCTGGAGACAAGCGATGGGGAAGCCAGCCTCTCCAGAAATCCATCATTGCTTCCAAAACAGGAAGCATACTTTTAAGCACATGAAGGGTGGTTTTAGTCTTGTAATTTTAGGGTCCATCTTCTAGCTCTGAAAGTTCTTTTCACTTGTAACTACCTGGCTTAGGGGCTTTAGAAAAGATGAGACAAAATGTGGGTGGAAAAAAATGTGACCCTGTGCACTGCCCTCCTTTCATCTAACAATTATAGTTGACTTTGACTGAGCACTTAGTTAGTATGTGCATAAAGCAGTTCATGGGAACAAGCTGATATAATCATCGCAGCAACCCAGTGGGGCTGAATCTTATTCCTGTACGGATGGGGAACTGAGGCTCAGAGTGGTTAACTTCATTGAGTCCCACAGTGAAGCAGCAGAGCTTTGACTTCTACCCAGTTAGAATCCAAAGTTCAGCTTTACACCCAGGACTCCGGAGAGGGTCCAGGCTGTGTGTGCTGCCAGGTGTGGGGCTTGTGCCAGGAGTGGGCAGAAAAATACTGATGGGATAGAGTTCCCAAAAGTGATGGAACACAGGGGAGGGTCAACATGAAGGGGATACAGTGTGCCAGGTGTAATACTGTAATTCACAGTGCTGTAACAGCCAGAGGACGTGCCGATGAATGGGCTGGGAGGTCATCAAGGAAGGTTTTGACAACTTGAAAGGCAAAAAGAGGCATTCCAGGCACAAAAAAGGTACTGTACCACAATACCAAGGCACCAACTTGCACAGTGTACAGAGAGGTGAGCCCAGAAGCATGAGGACAAGAAGGAGACAAAGTTTAAAACATTGGTTAGGCCAGGTGTGGTGGTTCGCACCTGTAACCCTAGCACTCTGGGACGCTGAGGCTCTGGGAGTATGAGATCGGCCTGCACTAGAGCAAGACCCCATCTCTGCAAGAAATAAAAATATTATCCAGGCATGGTGGCAGGTGTCTGTAGTCCCACCTACTCAGGAGGCTGAGGCAGAAGTATCGATTGAACCTAAGAATTCAAGGCTGCAGTGAGCTGTGACCAAGCCACTGCTGTCCAGCCTGGAGGACAAAGCAAAGCCCTGTCTCTAAAAGCACTTGTCAGAGCTGACACTGAAGACCCATAGTTTGACTGAGATTCCATAATTTGAGAAAAGAAAAAGAGAAAGTGAAGAACCATGGTAGTCCAATCTGGAGGTTGGGTTTTTAAAAAACGAAGCACAAGGAGGTGGTTTGGAGGCCTGGGAAGAGGGCTTTGCTAGGGGTCGGTGGCATTTTTCTCCTTTGGCCACCTGGTCTTCAGTGATTTTCCACATTCCCAAGGTAGACTTGGGGACACCCTTAATCTTGTAGAGCTAAAGGGAAAAGACAGCTTCCTTTGCTAAAATGAATCAAGAAGATACCAGAAATGTGAGTGCACTTTGGAAACCAATGGGGAAATCTGGCTTATCTGTCCAGGTTCATAGATGAAGTTTCTTAAAATATAGATAATAATGGTCCAAAAATACTAAATATGTGACAACTAGAGAAAATTGCAGGGGGTGCAGTGCTGGCACTATGAGTTTTAGGGACACACCATAGAAGCTTCTTCCCTTGTTTCCTTAGGGGCAAAAAGCCACATCCTGAGGGTCAGGGACTGGGGTTCTCAGCTCATATTGTCATCATTGAACTTCAGTAGGCATCTCTCCTGCACTGGAGCATTCTTCCTGTTCACAGAACCTGGACTAACACATCTTTTGTCTTTTATTTTTTCTAGACTATTTATTAACTTAAGAACTCCAACATAGATCCTTAAAATAGACAAAGACCAATTACTGAATGTGGGGAGGGGGTCAGGGGACCCAAAGGAAATACAGTAACCACAGTCTTTTCTTTAATCTCCTTTCCCTGTTCTCTAGGTAACAATTTCTTACATTCCGGACAGTCTTCCTGGACATGCTATTAGTGACCCTCAGACAAACCATGTGCCCCAGCCTGACCCTTTAACATGCACTCGACCGTCTTCTCTGGCTCCCACGCTCCCTACAGCAGAGCAGGAAGAATCTTATCTGGCTGCTCCCGCCAGGCTGTCACAGCAGAGTGAGCTTATCCATGGCCTCCATGGCTTTATCTTGCTTAAGAAGATAGATTTAGCAGAGCTAGAAATCAAAACATTTCTCTGTCCAGACCTGGCTGGCCAAGACACAATTATCTCTGACCTATTGGACACATTACATAGTTTTTCATATCATAGAAATAATTGCCAGCCCATAATCTTACAAAATATTTGCATTAAAGAATATCTTCTCATTTTGGAAAGGAGAAAATTCTCCCTCCTCTGCTCTCCAGGGATAAGCATGACTCCTGGCTTCTGGTTCTCGTTCTTCTCAGGGTTACCATCATAGCATAAGATATTTATGCGTCTATTATTGATTTACCTAATTTTAACAGAAAGTATTGCTTATCAAATGTTACAGATGGGGAATTCATCGAATTCTACAACCTCATACTTCCCTTCTTCCATCCAGTTCTCGATTTTTGTTAAGCTAGTTTTATTTTGTCTCTAGGAGTTATCGTTGAGATATTAAATAACATACTTAAAATTAGTCTAAACATAAAATATACTTAGAGTAATAATTTTAAGATCAGCATTTACTCTTAGTTATGAATAGTATCTGTTAACTTCTTTCTATGGAAGATGAGGAATTCAATGTGTTAACCCTTCCTTCTCCCTAAATCCCACCTGATGGTGTTATTTTTTTTTTCAGGTCAAGATGACAACTACCATATTCCACTCCAAAACACACCTTCTACCTGAAATATTTGCATTAATAAGACTCTGGTTTATATTTTTCAATGTAAGGGGCGGGGATATTCAAAACTGGTCTGTAAAGGCAAATCCCCTCAAATTAGCTGACATCTCCTCTCTTCTTTTCTTCAACACCTGGACCTCCACTTCAACTGTGCAATATCAAATAAAATTTCTGGATCTATCTCCTAACACCATAGAAAACTAAAACTAGGATAAGCCATTTCTATAGCTGTACAAGAGAAAAGGCCTTTGCCAGCCCATAGGTAACCTCAAAAGGTAACCAATCAACACTGTCCCCCTGCGTCAGCACAAAGGGTCATGGTCTGGGACCCTTGTCAAGCCAGTGGAGAACTATAATAAAAGACCCAGACAAGTTCCCAGGCTGGGGGGGAGGGACAGAGACCAAGGAGGTGAGGCTTCAGCATCAAAGCTCGATGGTAGCACATCTTAATGAAGCCCCTAGAGGCTCGGCTGGGTCCTCCTCTCACCTTAGAGCAGGGACACAGAGCAAATAGACATTTGGGGTCTCTAGCTTTTGGTTCTGCATTGGTAGAACTCCATGGGAAAGTCTGGGATGATGACAAAAGATTCTGTCCACAAATCCAATAAATGACTTCCTTTCTAGAAAAGCATAGTGAAACATGACATCATCTAGGATTTATAAATGTCGGGGTACACTGGGGTAAGCTAATGCAGGCTTCCACTTCAGCACATCAAAATGATAAATAAAAATAAGTTTAAAATTAAATATGTGGTTGGACTTGCAAGAAAGAAAGAAAAATCCATCCACGTCTGAAATAATATTGGAACTGAGGCCAGAATAGCGGCATTCCCTAACTGCAGCAGTCCTGAAAGAGAGCAGAGTGAGGATGGGGCCCGAGATCAGAGCCAGAGGCTCCATCAGTGCAGACGCAGACAGGAGAGGAGCCCTAGAACGTGGGTTCTGGGAGCACTATGCTATGCTCTTCAGTAAAAAGAATCTACAACATAACTCCTTTGCAAGGGCAGTAACCTCAGCACAACATGACTATACAAACCTCCACCCCATGGCCCAGGCAGCAGGCAAGCAAGTCTGTCTCCACTTGGAGTTGTGGCTGGGAGAAGGCTCCCAGGAGAAAGCAAAAAATTTCAGGGCTATGTTGCACAAGAGTGGAGTGTCCAAAAATACACTCTGCTCGTGATGCAGGAGGACATCTATATAGAAATTGATCCTGGGCCACGATACTCACACAGATACCTCTCGTAGAAGCCAAAGTTCATGCTGCTCAGCGGTGACCCTACGGCCACATGGCCAGGATTCTCATTGAAGGGGCAAGTGAAGCTTCAGCGTCAGCATCCGGGAATGGAGCATCTTAGTTCCGGGATAGATGCGCTCACCATAACACACGATGCACCACGTGGGGGAGCAGAGTGAGAGAGAGCCCCACACCTGTGAAATGCTAACATACCCATTACAGGGTACAAGAAATTAGGAGCGTTGCCTCGTCCACACCCGATTTCTCTAAGCACGGCTGTCCCCAAACCATCCCAGGAGAAAAGTCAGAAAGCAGAAAGGGGCCAGATGCCTTGTGACCCAGCACTGGCCCTGGTTGGACAGACGAGGATTCAGAATCCCAGCACGTGGCTCTTGCAGTGGGAGATCCAGACTGCACAGGAGCAGAGCTCAGGCTTCTGAGACCACAGATCAGCTCTTAATTGGAGGTGATCTGAGGTGGGGTGGCAGGGAGGGGGGTACAACTGGGGCTCCAGTTGGACCGGGGAATCGCAGGAGCCATGGCCCGAGCTTTAGACTCCACATTAAAGAGCCTCTGCATTAAGAACCCATGCGGTGGAAGGATTCTGAAGGGCTGGCTGGAGCCCACTTTGTAAGGTCAGAAGCCACGGTCCATTGATGGGCTCACCGCCAAGCTGCCTGACCCTCCCTGCCCGGCCTTCCAGCTCCTGTGATGCATCGATGTGCATCTTCCACGTTACTTATTCTGAGTCTGCTAAAAGTAGGAATGAGAGAGATCCTGAGACACCTATTTTTGCTGAGAACCAAAGTGGAGCACCTGGTGGTGTTCTGGCTGCGTTTGCCTTGGTTCCGTTCAGCCCATCCTCCTTGCTTTTTTTGAGTTATCTTTAAACTAAAAGTATCCCCTAAATCAATGTTGAGTGTACATTCAAATCACCTATAAGGCTCTAAAGCACCAATTGCTGGACTCCACCCCTGGAATCTCTAATTTGGCAGGTCTGGGTGGGGCCTGAGCATGAACTTCTGGCAAGTTGGGGCCTGGAGGTGGCCTCGATGCTGCTGGGCCATGACCACATTTTGAGAACTGCTGGACCAAGTAGTACTTCTCAAACTTGGGCAGGCATAGTAGATTTGAGAGGAAGCCCAACGGTCTACATTTCCTAACAAGCCCAAATGCTGGTGATGCTGCTGCTCCAGGGACTGTATTTTGAGTGGCAATGCTAGAAATGCTATTTTCCTGTCATTCTTCTTCTTGTGACCTGCACCTATCATAGCTAGATGTGGGAGAGAGAAGCAGCCACTGTGACTCTTCTTGAGGGCTCTTGTCCTTCCAGAGAATCTGTCCTTACCTCCCTTCTGTCACTTATAATAATGGTGAGCCATTCATGGAAGGCAGCCCGGAGCCCATCACATCAGTCCAGGAAGCCAAGGGTATGGGTGGAGTGAACCAATTGCTACTCTTGGCCTCTGGCTGGGAGATACTGAGAGAAGGTGTACAGATCAAGAGATGGAGAGCTGAGACCTGGGATGGCAGAAATGGTCTGGGGACAGGGTCTAAGATGGCTCAGGTGTATCTTAGCATGAGGCTGGTACAGAATGTCCTAAGCACTCACTGATTGATGAAAGAGAGAGAGAAAAAGAGAGGAAAGGGAGGGAGGAAGGGAGAGAGGGAGAGAAGAAAGAAAGAAAAAAGGAAGGAAAGGAAGGGAAGAAGGGAAAGGAAAGTAAAGAAAAGGAAAGGGAAGGCAAAGAAGAAAAAGAAAGTTAGTTCTAAACTTGGCCCTTCTTCTCTTGGGAAAGTCAGACTCTTTCCCACCCTCCACTATCTGAGGAAGGCTGGGTGGACACACTACCTCCTGTGATGGATGACTTTTCCCTTGGGGTTTCACTGTAAGCCAGTGTTCTCAGCCTTGGCCCAGGCCCAGACTGTCTGGGAGCCTGGACAGCTCCGTCTGACAGGGCGGGCACCAGGAACCAGCTCCTCTGGTGGGTTCCCAGCACCGGCTCCGGCTTTCTAATTATAACAGTCTCTTGCTCTCAGGGTGTGCACCCACTTCTCGGAGCCCTTGGTTCACTCACTCATCTCTCTCAGCAACAAGTATTTACTGGGTCCCTGTGGTGTGCACAGCTCCTGAGGAAGGAGCTAGGGACCTAAAAAGGCCATTCAACTACAAGAACGAGGCCATTCTTGGTACTGCTCTGGTACTCAGATGCCCTAGTACTTGGCTGCCCTGGTACTCAGAGGCTCTGGTGCTTGGCTGCCCTGGTGTTCAGCTGCCCTAGTACTTGGCTACCCTGGTGCTCAGCTGCCCTAGTGCTTGGATGCCCTGGTGCTTGGCTGCCCTGGTACTTGGATGCCCTGTGCTCGGCTGCCCTGGTACTCTGATGCTCTGGTGCTTGGCTGCCCTGGTACTTGGCTGCCCTGGTGCTTCGCTGCCCTGGTGCTTGGCTGCCCTGGAGTTCAGTTGCCCTAGTACTCGGCTACCCTGGTGCTTGGCTGCCCTGGTACTTGGATGCCCTGTGCTCGGCTGCCCTGGTACTCAGATGCTCTGGTGCTCGGCTGCCCTGGTACTTGGCTGCCCTGGTGCTTCGCTGCCCTGATACTCGGATGCTCTGGTGCTTGGCTGCCCTGGTACTCTGATGCTCTGGCACTCAGCTGCTGATGCTTGGCTGCCCTGTTACTTGGTTGCCCTAGTACTTGGATGCCCTGGTGCTTGGCTGCCCTGGTACTCAGCTGCCCTGGTGCTCAGCTGCCCTGGTGCTCAGCTGCCCTGGTACTCTGATGCCCTGGTATTCAGATGTCCTGGTACTTGGCTGCCCTGGTGCTCAGCTGCCCTGGTACTTGGCTGCCCTGGTGCTCAGCTGCCCTGGTACTCTGATGCCCTGGTATTCAGATGTCCTGATACTTGGCTGCCCTGATACTCCAATACCCTGGTACTTGGCTGCCCTAGTGCTCAGCTGCCGTGGTACTCTGATGTCCTGGTGCTCAGCTGCCCTGGCACTGGGCTGCCCTGGTGCTCGGCTTCCCTGGTGCACAGATGCCCTGGTGTTCGGCTGTCCTGCTGCTCGGCTTCCCTGCTGCTCGGCTGCCCTCATGGTCAGCTGCCCTGGTACTCGGATTTCCCACTATATTCTTTCCTCTTGACATCTGTACACGTGGAGGCCTGAGTGAAGTGCCTTTTCTTTCCCTCAGAGGAGCACCCCAGTCATAGACACCGACAGGGAGCCCGAGAGCCAGCCCTGCACAGCAGGCTCCTCCCATCAGGGTGCCCGTGCAGGTCCTGGGGGGCTTCCCCTGCTCTTCCTCCTCAGCAAGAGCAAACACACATAAGAGGAGCTCTCAGGTCTGAAATGAAACAAAATACAAACCGTTCAGATTCACAGGGACGCTGTGGGCAGGACTGCCGAGTGCAGGGTAGTTCTCCCTGCGCCATGCCCAGGGTGGCTAGAAGAGTGCCCACCCAGGCAGACCCAGTGAGATGGCTTCGGGTTTGTGTCCAACCCTGTGACCTTAGCTTTCCTGACCACCAATGGCATCAATATGCCACCACTGGGGTCCCCCACACTGCAGGTACTATCTTCTCCTAGCAGGAAAAAGACCCAGAAGCACAGTTTCTGACCCAAGAGCAGAAGGGCACCCCGGCTGACACTGATGCAAGAGCTTGCTGAGAGACCTGCTGTGTGGACTCCACAGTCGGGGGAGCACAGCAGCTGTTCTTACAGGATCTGTGCTGACCTTGGCGGGCAGTGTCACCATGGGCTGCATCTTCTGAGATTCTAACCTGAGTCTGAGTGGGTCCCAGGCCTCCCAGCGGGCTCTGATCTGCAGTCAGAACAGACTGCAGGGTGGTGGTGAGAGGTGTGGAGGCAGCTCTCCTGTCACCAACCCCTTCCTCCAGCCCTAGTTTCAGCATATCATGGAATTTTCAAATAATCTGAATATAATCCTCGGGTCCACTGCCAAGATTTAACAGATGTGTTTGCACCTGGACACATTTGTTCCAAGTACCTTTGTTACAGGCAGCTCTGTAGCCTCCCTCTAGGCCCCATCTTGCTCTGGGCCCTTCCTCCCAAGAGAAAATCTCTCTCTTGAAGTCAGAACCCACCTGCTTAGGCATGGGTTCTATCTTTCTACAAATGCATGTGTCTGTTTAAAAAAAGTTTGCATGGATAATACTGTGGGACATCTTGCATTTTCCACTCAACATTATGACTTGCAAGTATGTCAACTGATTTGTACATAGCTTGTTTTTGCCCTAACTGCTGTGGGAGAGATTGCCAAGCCCAGGGCTTGCTGCACTGGCCAGGGTCTGGGTTAGAAGCTTGTCTCGTTACCCTGAAACTTTCCCCGAGGGTTTGAATTAGGAGCCTGGATAAGGCGCAAGTGGACTCCCGGTTTCCAGGGCTGGGTTGGAGTTGGCCCACAGCCAGGCTGCCCAGTGGGGCACATCGGGAGAGAGCAGTTTGCCCTGCTGCTGTCCTGGGAAACTGAATTCCCTACAGGGCAATGAGAAAACCGTGGGCCTTCTGGTTTCCTTTCCACCACCTTGAGAAAGATGCACTGCCTAGATCAGTGGGAGCTGACAGCAGATGACCCTTTTTCCTATTGTTATGAAATTTTCATTCTACCTGTTCATGTTTGTGGAGAGCAAGGATCAGACATGCAGAGCCCCCTGCGAACTCCAGCAACCTCTTAGAAGGGACAAAGATCAATCAAAGAAAGGCCCTGAGTTCGGAACTTACCCACAGATCACAGCCTCTTGGGGCAGAGGAAAGCTAATGTGCCTGTTATACCTGACTGAACTCGGGTTTCCCATCTCTGTATCACCTTCCCCCCAGTACAGCTGTGAATGCCCTGAGGCAGGGACCCCAGCTCTTCACTGTAATGCTTCAGCTTATGTATGTATTGAATGCTTGTCCTTTGCAAAGCATATGTAGGCATATTTCTGGGGTGGAGGTGGCAAGGACTACAAATAATAGTAAAGACCCAGCCTCTCCCTGCTCACCCCAAGAGTGCCCACACCCTGTACCCACACTCTGATAGCAGGCAGACTTTGATGAGTATTTAGAGAATCTTACAGGGTCAAGGATGGGAACACAGGCACTCCAGAGGGAGGTGACTTAGGGGATCCAGAGAGCGTCTTAGAGAAAGTGAGCTGAGCCAGGTACAGCACAACGTAACCTGTAGGGTTTAAATCCACTCATTTCCCGGAGGAGACTTACTCTTTGCTACACCAAGTAGAATGGCCCTTGACATTCGCAGGGGGGACCTCCGGGGGATCACGGTGGCCAGGAACACAAATGAGAGTACATGGCCTTCATTAGGGATTTCTGAGAAGCACTTTTAGCCACTGTTATGAGCAAGGAGGAAGGAAAATGAAAGAGTCATCACCAGCCCCAGAGGGTAGAAACCCATACTCACTCTTTATGTTGACAGAGGCAGCATCCTCAGAGGCAGGACCCAGCATGACCCATAACTGCTGCCATGTTGCAGGTCACAGAACAGCCCCAGACCCCGCTGTTCACACGCTGGAGCAGACAGCCTCTCTGAGGTCAGCATGTGGCAAGTTCATGGGAAAAACTTGTTCCAGGACTGGGGCAAGGCGTCTTCTGCTTTTCCCTAGGAGCACCGCATAAAAATGGAAGAAGGTTTGTAGATACTTGAAATCTTGGTCATAATGACGGTATTTTGCAATTCACCTTGTACTTTTTCCAATGTGAACTCATTAGGTTTACAAAACTCCATGCAATTGCTATCACTTTTTTACAGAAACTGATGAATAGAAATAAATCATCTATAGGCAGCTCACTGATAAGCTAGGGCTACAATCCCAGTCTTCTGATTCCCAGTCCAGTGGGATCTCTGGAATCTCCACTGAGCCATCCCATCTCACTTGCACAGGCTACGTAATATACAACACAGATAGCAGTGAGGTCAGAGGAATAGACTTGGGGTCTGGCATGAGTGTCTCCTTAGCTTGTAAAACAGCCCTCCAATAATTATGCAAAGGGATGAGGAAGGGGACATACAGAACACCTCCAAGTGTAGAGAAACAACACCTCATTATGTTGTATTTTCACAAACAGAGTAACAGACCTCTAAAAGAATCATGTGACAATGAACAGCTCCAGTGTTCTTGGAAGGAAAGCTAAGTCTGAGGATATTAGGAGGAGGAACTGAAATTGCCTCATTTTGAAGAAATGCCTGAGGCTGCCACATCATTAAACCTAAATCTAAACCAAGTCACACCTTCTTTAAACTTTGTCCCCAGCCTGTCATACACTCTGATCATCCTTGGTCTCAACTGTTGATGTTGGCCAGCGTCCTGGAAGCCACACGTCTCTAGTGAAGCATATTCTGATCCATGTGTATGTGTTTTAGGGGACTTGGGGGTGCCCTTTCTTTTAATGGTATCTGTTTCTGTCTTAAAATCTTTCCCTAAGTAGGAGGGTAACTTCATTTATATTCTTAATGTTGCCACCTTCTTGACTTCAGGGAATAAAGAAAAGGATAGCATTTGCATTTGAACTGCTTTAATGTCCTAAAACTGATCCGAAGGCCCACAAGCCCTTTGTGGATTGTAGAATTAAAGCACAAAGGGAATCCCAGGCGGCTCTATCCATCTTCTGCTTTCTGCACCTTCCTCTGCTCCTTGCTGGGGGTGTAGCACACACTAAGTGCACAGCTAAGTAAGCATCTTGCTCCCGTGTCATCTGTGGCTCTATCTGTCCTTCCCCCAGGTGCCCCATCTCGCCTTCAAGGGATCTGATGCATGAGCTCACCGGAGGGCAGCTCAAGGGAGGCAGGCCTCAGAGGTGTCACTGGGGTGAGGCAAAGTTGAGCACAGGCCACAGGGGATGCAGCCGCTCTGCCCCACAAGTCATCGAGGCTCTTGGGGAAAGCAAGTCTGCCTGATAGAAACGGGAAGAGGGAGGAGCCAAGAAAGGAGGCGGGACTACAGCACGGTCATCCCGCACATGGACTGGAGAGCATCCTCAGACAGCCTCACACTCCTCATTCCCAGAATGAAGTCTTGAGAGTATATAGCTGGGGGGTGGGCGTGGGGTTGGGGAGACATAGAACAAACCAGAAACCTGAACTCTGGCTATAAGGACAGCCTCCCAGGACTGTAAATATTAATACCAGACACTGCCAGCAAAGTCCCCTCCACAGTGTCCCCCAGGGTGGTCACACTAGGAAATACTGCCATCTGGTGGAAGCTCTGGCGCATCCCCCTTTTCCAGGCCTGTGCCAGCCTTGGCCTTGCACCATAATGGATCACAGTTGTATGCCTCTATGAGGCTGTGGCTGCTCCCCGGGAGGCACCCTTCCCTGTGACCTGTCCCTGCACTTCCTGTTCTGTGAGACCTGGCTGGTCATATCGCTGTCTGTCAGTCTCCTGGTGTGAGCTCCCCAGTTCTCACACATGCCAAAAGTCACTGTGTATCCCAATGTCCCCTCCACTTGTCTGGAACATGGTTTAGCATTTAGGAGATGCTCAACCCACACTTGTTGATTGACATCTAGCTGATGAGGTCAGACGCTTAAGCTCACAAACTCTTACTAGAAAAAAAGTGCTACATACCTTGATGTTGAATATCACTATGGTCACCTTCGAGGGACTCCCCTTGGGAAGCTACACACCAAAGCTAGAGTCTAGTCCACCCTTCAAAACCCTTTTTCTGGGATGAGTTCACAGCTTAATTGTCAGGCATCGTGTGACAACAGTGCTGATGTCGGTTCCAGAAATAGAGTTCCAAGATTGCTCTGAAGGGCAGACTAGGTGCTGACATCATTGCATAGCTTCCCAAGGGGAGTACCTTGAAATGACCATAGTGATATTCAGCAATGAGGTACCAGCACCTTTTCTAGGATGAGTTCATGAACTTCATTGTCCTGCTCCATATATCTGTCTTGTTATAATAAGCCTGTTTCTCAAACTGGATATCTTAATGTGTAACTCTGGCTGCACCCAATTCTTGGAAGAACAAGAGACCCCTTGAATTATATTTTTAAAGATGAGATCTCCAGGCAGATCAAGGGGTGGGGGCTCTCCTTGTGGACCTGTGTGAGCTGGACACAGCAAATGCAGGGCTTTTATGCCTTCACATCTGCGAGTCAGTCCAAAGTCATGGGGACAGGGGAATAGAGAACATGAACATGTCCCCCTGTGGAGGGGGAGGGTTTGTGGTAGGGATAGTGGGGGTTCTCAGCATCCACTCTCCCCTCTTGTCCTCCATGATGAGGGTTCTGGGGTTCTACCTACCACCTTCCTCCCCATCCCCAGGGCCTCCCCCTCTTCTTTTCCCTCTCTCCTCTCTCTGCCTCTCCCTCTCTTTCTTTCCTGTTTGGATAATTGTCTAAGCTAAGCATGGGCACCTCTGACAGCAGAGCCCACAGGTAACATGAACCATGTTCCAACCTCAGTACCTGCTTTTCTTGCAGTTTAATGCCAGCATGTTTGTGCTCAGAAGCTGATCACAGTGGAACAAGCCTCTCCAACAACAAAATACATGATGTCTGCCCTCTGCTTTTCCCTTTTGTAAGTAGGTCACTGCTGCCAGAAGCTCTCATGGCCCTAATTCTGATGTCTCCTCCAGCCAAGTGCAGCAGGGGCCTCTCCGGAGCCTTCTCTCTCTGCTCTGGTGAGCAGCCTAGGGCCACTTGGGAGCAGGCTGGCCTTCCAGGCTGTGGTTGGGCTGGGAGCAGACAGAGGTAATGGGAACTTGGGAGCTGGATCCAGAGGAAAGAGGCAGAAGACCCAGTTCAGACCTGGAGTTAATCCTACCCCCACTGTTTCTGAGGCTCTGTATTACTAGTCTTTAATTTCCTTCTCTGTTCAATGAGGAGCTTGGCTAGGAGAATTTCTAAGGACGTGTTCAAAGCTGTAATATTAGGAAAGATTTCGCAAACACAGGCATACCATCTACTTGTCCCGTGATAGTCCTCACTTTCCAAGAGACAGAGGGAGCACTGTTGCGGGAACAGAGATGCGAGAAAACAATAGCTTTGCCTTAGGTGTGAAACTCGCTCCTATAATTATTGAGAGATGCAAGAAACCAGACTATACAACTCTAGATGGCGTGTAGCAAATCATCTTTATTTGGGGCCATCTTATATACACTAGTGGTCACGTACACACTTAATCTATGATCTATAGCCTTTTACCATTACCTAACTTCTTCTATCTGAAATTAACTTGTGGAAAAACATTCAGTCTACAAATCAACACAATACTTTCTGCTTTTACATTCTTCTCTGATATGCATCAGCTTTTGAACAAAGTACCTAAATAAAGATCACAAAGAGCTGCAGGGGGAACTGGTGAATGAAACCCCTCAAGCAAACACTTAGTTAACCCAAAATGGATTTATGACTTTGTTTCTCTACAGAGCAGAGATATTTAGGCTCCAGGTCATTATGTGCAAACATAAGTCACCCTCTGATCCGTATCACCAGAGGTGGAGTGGACAGCTCCTAACCACCTGGGCTTAATGGAAGCATACTTTCAGAGTCACTGTTTTTATAGACTTTTACCTCTGGACAAATAGTTTCTGTGTATGCTCGGGGGAACCCAGTTCTCTTCCTTCTGTATTAGCAGAAGCCATTTTAACCCATTAAAGGCTTGCCTTTGTGTGGCTTTTGTAGGGTGGTCTTCTGACCCTACAGAGCACCCCTGGCCAAAGGCCTGCATTGAACAGTTCATCTGACCAAGAACTGGCCATGTGTCAGGTGCTGTAAAAGCTGCTTTGTACACATTAATTAATGTAATCCTTCTAATGGGCATATTAGGCCAGTGTCATCATTCCCATTTTACAGTTAAAGAGACTGAGACACAGTTAGTAGAAGGGGTTACTCTAGGGAAAAGGAAGGAGGATTATTTGCAAATGCAAACCTTTCTGATTCCAAAGCCCCTTCTGACACCAGGCTTTCGAGTGACTAGGGAGCACCGTGGAGAAAGAGCCCAGCACCCTGCAGACACAACAGTCTGGTACTAAAAGGAACATTACTATCGTGTCTCACATCTATCCACCCAGTTTCCAGTCATTGCATTTACTCACATATTGCCTCATTTAATTTCAGGAGCACCCCATGTCGAGCACAGGATAAACCCCTATTGACAAGGGGAAAAGCCCACTTGCCTATAGTCACTGAACTGGTAAGTGAGTGGACTGTTACTAAAACCCAGTCACCTGATTTCCACCTGGGATTTCTGCTGCTAGGTGACAGTTGGTTCGACACCAAGCACCCCCCTTAATCTCTCAAATCACAGACAGGATAGCTAAGGCATAAAAGCCCAGCATAAAGATGTGAATCAGCCAAAGAGCCAATTTCTGCCCACACCTAGCCCCAGTGCTTCCCATGCATGCTTTCTCACTCCCAGTGTTAAATTCAGTAAAATCAAACTCCTTCCCCTGGTGCACCTGGCCTTGCCCCACCCATCCCAGCTCCTGTCTCCAGCCTGCTCTGCAGCCTCGTGCTGGGATTTGGTACCTGCCGGGTGATCTCTGCTCAGGGCTACAGAGCATTAAGCCCTGTGGGCTACAGGCCTTAGCTTGAATTTCCCTTCCCCACTTGGAGCCAGTGCTCCTAGGGAAACTCAGGAGAGGCAGAGGTGCCTGGTGGGCTTTAGATTCAGGGAGCTAGGGCCCGAATGTCTGCCTCGTCTCTCATTGCAGGTCCCTGACCTCTCTTGGCTTCTATCTCCTGTGTGTAATACAGAGATAATAACAGCAGTCACCTTCAGGTGTTATTCTAGGGAGTCAATGAAAAATGTCTATGTATTATTACTACCATTAGCTGCCCTATGGAGGTTGCTTGTAGGTTTAACTCTAATAAACGTATGTGAAAATGGGAAGCCCAGAATCCGAAAAGTAAGAACATTCATTCCTTTCTTGCTCACCCAACCTCCCAGCCCTCCCCCATCTCCGTGGAGTCCTGTTATAATTTCTAGCTAGCAAAGTTGATGATAGTCCTCTGTACGACCGGCACCTTTCACAGTGCTGGGTACTTAGCAGAAGCTCTACCAATGTCTGATTGAAAACAGAGAAAAGAAAAACGAGCAAAAGAAACAGAAAGAAGAAAATGACTTAACAATGTTAAAATGTTGTTTACCTGCCTGATAGATTAAAAAGGGCTCAAATAATAACATTATCATCACAATCCATGAGCAACACCACATAAATGCACTGTAAAAACACAAATCCTTTGTCCCCAGCTTCCCTAAGGATCTAGATTAGGAAGATCACATCTCTTGCCCCATTGGCTCTATTTCCTGGATTTCAAATGCAGCCCTTGGCCTCCCTGCCCCCCAACCTATAGGAAGGAGGGGCTCCCCTCCACTGAAGCCTGGCAGCTGCCCCGGCAGGCCCTTCTCTACAACTGCATTCCCATATTTGCCTGAGATAAGGCTCTGAGGATGGAAAAGGGTGGCCAGAAACCTTTACAGGTCAGCGGTCAGCGCATTCAGAAGATAAGGCCTTATCCCTTCACACCTGCCACAGCCAGCTGGAGGTGCCTAAACACCACCACCAAAATAGTACCCTTTTGGGAAGTGTCAGTTCACACCCTCATCACCACTGCCTGGGTGTTTCTTCCTTCCCACAGACACAAAGAGTCAAGACAATAAGAACAGAAGAAATAACTCAGGTTAGAAAAATACCCAACAGTATATGAGACTGTTTTTTTGGTTTTTTTTTTGACAGATTCTCACTTTGTCACCCTGGGTAGAATGCCATGGCATCTTGGCTCACAGAAACTTCAAACTATTGGGCTCAAAAGATCCTCTTGCCTCAGCCTCTAAAGTAGCTGGGACTACAGGTGCCCACAGTGATGCCTAGCAAGTTTTTCTATTTTTAGTAGAGACCCAGGTCTTGCTCTTGCTCAGGCTGATCTCAAACTCCTGAGCTCAAGCAATCCACCTACCTTGGCCTCCCAGAGTGTTGGGATTACAGGTAGAGCCACAGAGTTGAGCTATATGAAGCCTCCTCTTAGCAGAAATGTCTTCATTGGGCTTCCCACCTCTGTCTAGGATAGGAACAGCAGGAAACAAGAGGGATCCTTTAGCCTCCCTTTGGAGTAACCATCTGAAACTAAGAGAGATCAACAACCTGCTCAAGAAAACTACAGAGACAGGACCTGAGTACAGATTTTTTCCTTCCTCAAAAGTCACATGACTTCTGTAATAGCAATGAGAATACAGTGAATTTCTATAGTTCATTTCCTTTGAAAGACCTCAGAAATTTTAATTCTTAGGCCAAGCGTGGTGGCTCACACCTATAATCCTCGTACCCTGGGAGGCTGAGGCAGGTGGATTGTTTGAGCTCAAGAGCTCAAACCAACCTGAGCAAGAGCAAGACCCTGTCTCTACTAAAAATAGAAAAACTAGCCAGGCATTGTGGTACATGCAGGTAGTCCAACTACTCCGGAGGCTGAAGCCACAGGATCTCTGGAGTCCAAGAGTTTGAGCTTGCTGTGAGCAATGATGCCACAGCGCTCTACCCAGGGAAACAGAGTGAGACTCTGTCTCAAGAAAAAAAAAATGAAATTTCATTTCTTAAATTTTGTTAATGTTCATAATATGTCTAATTTGACGGCAAAGCCATATCTCAGATTTTACAGACAAATAAAACTAAAATAAAAAATGGGATTTGATTAACTGAAGACTCTTGGACAATACAAATAGCACAAAGAGAGGCCTTGTTGGTATTTTGCCTTCCTGATATTCCAACTATCATGGCACCTTTCTCTGGGATTTTATAGTGGGGTTTACAATGTAATGTGCACAAATCTCACTGTCTCACCCCCAATGTTTGGGTGCTGAGCACTTAACATCTACTTCAATGGGTGATTTATTTTTTGAAACAATGTGAGAACTACCTGTTTGAAAGTCTCAATCCTCTGTGCCACTGTTCAAACAGGTACTTGTCAAATAGCAAATGAACAGCTCTGGAATGGTTTGAAGAACAAATATCAGGACAAACTTCCTATAACTCACCAGGAATGATCTCCATATTAAAAATCTCTATCAAATGTCTTTATTATTATTATTCATCCCACTGTAGCTATCATCTATGGAACAAAGAATATTGTTTACTAAGCATTTTGTTCATGTTATCTCGTTGATCCTCACAACAATCTCATCAGTCAGGTATTTTTTAATCACCATTTTCCAGATGAAGAAACAAAGCTTATAGATGTTAAGTAGCCTGTCCAGGCTAACTTAGTTCATAAATGTCAGATCAAGGATCAAAGCCAGATACACCATAGGACTGTACCATTGAACTCCCAGCTAACTGTCTTAGGAAGGTTTTCTGGTCAATCCTACCCAAATTTAATAGTATTTGCAACAATGACTTATGATCCATTCATGGATACTTTATGTGAAAACCACTTTTTCTAGGTAACATAAAGCAAACTAAGATGCTCAAGCCATGAAGCTGAGCTGAAGATGCTTATGGACTGTCAGAGGACGTGTGGCATGCACATGGATGACCATGATAGCGGTGTGTAGTTAAAATATCATGGGAGGTCAGGTGAAGAAGATAACCCCTTCCAGTTGGGAAATTCAATGTGGGGCTCATAAACACAGGATAATACAGATGGGAGTTACCTGAGCTGAGGATTAATTACACATCAATAAAGAAAAGCTAAAGAATGCACCCAGCTTTGCAAGGTCTCACTACAGTCAGTCTTCTTGAAAATCATGCAGGATGCTGCTGACCAGTGGCAAGAGACGGGCACTTTGAAATCCCCAGTGGAAGTAACAAATAGGCATGGTTTCCTACCCACTCTTACACTGAAACACATGCTTTCTACAGTTAACTGGACAAGCTTTTTCAACAGCTACCTGTGCTGGGTATATGGCTTGCAGTGGGGATATATACTGCCCTCAAGGCATGCATAGTCCACCTTCAAGGCCAACCAATGGACAAATAATATCACAAATAATAGAGATCTGATCATACCTGCCAGGTTGGCATTAAAACTTAAATAAATTTTTCTAATACATAAATCTTTCCTAAGTTCTCTTTCAGTATCTAATGGGAGCTCACAACCAGCTGTGGAAAGGAGTTCATTTTCAAAGAAAATGATTAAAAACCTACAATGGGAAAATATGGCACAAAGACAACTTACAAATATAATTTAGATCAGCAACTGAGGTGTAGAGTCTTATACAAGTTTTCTGATGAAAAGAACTTCCATGATTATTTTCATAGATCACAAACTGACATTTATGTAATCCACAAAATAGTAAGAATTATTTAAAGGAAATTAAGCATGGAGAGGACCTGAAGCAAATGGAAAAAAAGAAGAGAGTGCAAAGATTGGCTAAAAATGGTGGAAAATATGGGGTAAAATATTAACAAAGAAGACAAACCATATGATCCTCTCAATTGATGCAGAAAAAGTTTTTGATAATATCCAGCATCCATTCATGATCAGAACACTTAAGAAAATGGGTATAGAAGAGATATTTCATAAACTGACAGAGGACATCTACAGCAAACCCACAGCCAATATTGTATTGAATGGAGTTGAATTGAAATCATTTTCACTCAAATCAGGAACCAGCCAAAGTTGCTCATTGTCTCCCCTGCTTTCTAACATGGTAATGGAAGTCTTACCCATTGCAATTAGGGAAGAAAAGGCGATCAAGGGTATCCATATAGGGTCAGAAGAGACCAAACTTTCACTCTTCGCACATGATATAATTGTATATCTGGAAAACATCAGGGATTCTACTACAAAACTCTTAGAAGTGATCAAGGAATATAGCAGCACCTCAGGTTACAAAATCAAAACTCATAAATCTGTAGCCTTTATATATACCAACAATAGTCAAGCTAAAAAAACAGTCAAGGACTCTATTCCTTTCACAGTAGTGCCAAAGAAGATGAAATATTTGGGAGTTTACATAACAAAGGACATGAAAGATCTCTATAAAGAGAACTATGAAACTCTAAGAAAAGAAATAGCTGAAGATATTAACAAATGGAAAAACATAACATGCTCATGGCTGAGAAGAACCAACATTGTTAAAATGTCTATACTACCCAAAACAATATACAATTTTAATGCAATCCCTATTAAAGCTCCACTGTCATACTTTAAAGATTTCAAAAAAATATAATACATTGTTTTATATGGAATCAGAAAAAAACTCGAATAGCCAAGACATTCCTCAGAAATAAAAACAAAGCAGGAGGAATCATGCTACCAGACCTCAGACTATACTATAAATCAATAGTGATCAAAACAGCATGGTACTGGCACAAAAACAGAGAGGTAGATGTATGGAACAGAATAGAGAACCAAGAGATGAACCCAGCCACTTACCGTTATTTGATCTTTGACAAGCCAATTAAAAGCATTCAGTGGGGAAAAGATTCCCTATTTAACAAATGGTGCTGGGTGAACTGGCTGGCGACCTGTAAAAGTCTGAAACTGGACCCACACCTCTCACCATTTACTGATAGACTCTCACTGGATTAAAGGTTTAAACTAAAGACATGAAACTATAAAAATACTAGGAGAAAGTGTAGTGAAAACTCTTGAAGAAATCAGTCTGGGTGAATATTTCATGAAGAGGACCCCCAGGCAATTGAAGCAACATCCAAAATACATTACTGGCACCTGATCAAACTAAAAAGCTTCTGCACAGCCAAGAACACAATAAGTAAAGCATGCAGACAGCCCTCAGAATGGGAGAAGATATTTGCAGGTTATGTCTCTGACAAAGGTTTAATAACCAGAAACTACAGAGAACTCAAATGTATTAACA
>CAUYON010121488.1:0-14696 GCA_963573935.1 Arctocebus calabarensis
GTCACACTGCTCACAGCAACCTCCAGCTCTTGGGCTTAAGCGATTCTCTTGCCTCAGCCTCCCTAGTAGCTGAGACTACAGGTGCCTGCCACAGCGCCCGGCTATTTTTTTTGTTTCGCAGTTCAGCCAAGGCCGGGCTTGAACCCGCCACCTTCGGTATATGGGGCCGGCGCCCTACTCCCTGAGCCACAGGAGCCGCCCCTTTTGTTCCCTTTGTAACTGGATATTTCTAAAATTTACAGGTTGCGTTTTCTGGTTGGAAACCCTTGCCTTAAGAATGAGCCAGGATGAGACTGATTGGTACCCTATTTAACACTTTATTCCTGAGATGGAGCCTACACCCACTAGTAGGAGCTGGTTGGAAGAAGAAACTCATGATATCTCAGCTGCACTCATCCCAAACACAGCCTGAGCCACAGGAGGAGAAGTCGGATGAGCTGCCCCTCCTGAGAACTGGTCAGATCCCTGGACTTGCAAATCTTAGCAGATGTGGTCTATTTCACATAATTTTTCCCGAAATATAAAAATGCTGTCTTAAAAAAAAATTTCCAAGTTGTACTGGGAGTTGGTCTGCTGAGATCCTCATATCATCCTGGGGTAGGTGGAACTCCCCATCCCTCCTTGTAAAGTTTTATGCTTTATTTTCTTTTAAACTCACTCTGCTAAATTTTTGCCTTCATTTCACTTGCATTTGACATGGCTGACTCTGTCCTGCACATAAGGGCCTCTGGATTGAGATGTCCACTAGATAGTTTCTTCATTACCTGGTAAATTGGGTTTATTTGGCTCATTTGCTATCAGTTGCCAGGTACCAAAGTACCACAGTTTTAGTGTCTTAAAATGACATACATTCATTATTGCAGTTTCTGTGTGTCAGCTGTGAGGCCCAGCTTAGCTGAATCCTCTGCTTAATTATGTCTCACAAGACTGCAAAGCACATACTGGTCAGAATGCAGCTCCATGACTCGCAGCTCACGTGGTGTTGCCTATTGACAAGTCCTCGTCAGCTGTAAAGTCTCAGGATATGCGTTTCTTGCTGGCTGTTGGCTGGGCCATGACACTGTTTCAGCTTACTGTTCTTTCAGTCTGGTCCCTCCTCAAGGAAGCTTGTGGCATAGCTCCTTGTGTCATCAGAACTGGTAAGGGAGAAGTGAGTCTGCCAGCAAGACAGATTACAATCTTATGTGACATGGCCATGGAATGGCATCCATCTTTGCCCAGTTCTACTGGTGAGAATTCTACTGGTCTAATGGATACTGATAATGAAGAAATTAAGAGCATGAATTTAAAGAGTTTTGAGGGGTCAGTCTTAGGGTTAGTCTGCGACAGACAGGAAGGGGTTTCTTTCTGCCTTAGTGCATGACTGAGGCTGCCAGAAGGACAACATCACTAGAGAGAGAAGTCTGCATAGAATCTACTTAAGTCTTTGGGATTTCCCTAGGCATTTCTCCTTCCCGGATTTCTGAGCATGAACCCGTTTCAGTTACTTCTATACCATTTCTGGGCTCTTTTCTCTGGCTCCTTACTTGGTCTTGTTTTTTGTCTCTCATAAGTGCAGGTTTTGCAGAGGCTCTGCCTTACCCAACCTCCCATCATTCTCAGCCATGCTAAGTATCATGGCTCTACCTCTCTGAGAGCTGCCTCTAACTCCATGAGAAGGGGTCCTCTGCCCACACTGATCTTCCTCACTTCCTTTCATCTCCTTATCTTATGTCCAAACACCTGACAGCTGACACCTGTCTTTCCTTCAGGTTTTTCTAACATAGCACTTTCAAAAATGGACACAGATACCTAAAGATGCATATGTAGTATATTTCCATTTCCTCATAACCAGTCAACTTTAAGACCCTAACACACACTACCCAAAGAGCCTCCTAAGTACTTTCTACATTTTTGTCTAATATATTTTCATATTACATTTCTTTTTCAAAAATTTTTGACATCTCTAATCTACTAGTTGACCACAAAATCTACTTTCTTGGATAGCTACTAAAGTCCTCCACATTGTTTAGAATCTCCTTTTGCAAAATCAACTCCCATTCCCCCCCCTTTAGTTTTGCATCTCAATGTCTAATCATCCTAATTAGTACAAGGATTCATCAGCACACTATACTATTTATACCTTAGTAATATCACTCCTGCAATATCATTCTCTACTGTATTATTTGCTAAGGATCTTATTAATTAGAACTACAAATGAAAAATTAGAAATAATATATATATGTATTTAAGAGTAATAATAATATAAATATGCATGTAATCACCACTAACGTTAAAAATAAGAATTTGTGACTACCACTGAGGTAGTACAATCCATAGGTGCTCTTCCCCAGTTGCATCATTCACCTTCTCCCTCAAGTTATTTTGACATTTGTAATAGTATTCTCTCACTTTGGATACATATAATTTTGTCGCCTATTCATGAATTTTAAAGAATGGATGTTTGATTTTACTTGGTTTTGAAATTCACATGAATGGAATCATAATATAAATATTCTACTATATATTACTTGCCTATTTTGTTGAAAACTATATTTCTAAGATTTATTTATACTGATACCCATGGCTGTACTATTAATCTTTATATTTCTTTGCAACATTCCATTGTGAAATACACTACAATTCATTTATCTAATCTACTGTTGATGAAGATTTATTTCCAGATATTGCCTGCTTATAAGCAATATATACTTTGTACAAGTTTCCTAGTTGACATATGCAAAAGTTTCTGTAAGGTCTATCCCTAGGTGTGACATATCTTGAGTTAAGAACGTGTAAGTGTTGGGTTTCACCAAAATGCTTTGCACAATTGCTACGATATCCCAAACTCATGTTGAAATTTAGTTGCCTTTGATAGTAACATTACAAATAAGTTGGATCTTTTAGAGGTGATTAGGCCATGAGGGTTCTACCTTCATGAATAGATTATACTGTTATTATAAAAGGATGAGTTTAGCCCCCCTCCGTCTCTCTTTCATCCTCTTTTGACCCTTCAGCCAGGAGATGACACAGGAAAAAAGACCTTCACTAGATATTGGCCCCTTGATCTTGGACCTCTAGCCTCCAGAGCTGCACACCAATACATTCCTCTATATTTTAAGTTACGCAGTCTCAAGTATTTGATTGTAGCAGCACAAAACAAACTAAGACAACTTACACACCTGCTATGTATAATGGCATAACTCCATACCAAAGGTTATACATATAGAAAGTTTGTCATAGCTAATTTTATGTGTTGACTTGATTAGGGATATGAATAGTTGATAAAATATTTTTGTGTGTGTGAAGGTGTTTCCAGAGGATGTTGGTGTCTGAGTCAGTGGACTGAGTGAGGAATATCTGTCCTTAATGTACCATCCAATCAGCTGGGGGCCCAGATAAAACAAAAGGGATCAATTTGCTATCTGTCTTTTCTGGAGCTAGGATGCCCTTCTCCTTCCCTTGGAGATCAGAATACAGGTTCTCTGGCCTTCAGACAACAGAAATTTTGAAATCATTTGCTCATTTTTCTCATAAATAAATAAGCAATGGGAAAAAACAACCTCTTGAGGTTTGATGCAGATTACAATGATTCTGTAGATCAAATTACAGAAGGTGAAACTTCTAAAATATTGAGTCTCACAATCTATTAACATGTTTTTGTACCACATCCATGTAATCTTCTTCATATATATTTATTACCTCTCTTTAATAACATTGGATGATTTTTTTTCTTAAAGTCATGAAGCAGGCTTTATTCAGTATGTGACTGCTGACAAAAAGCTGAGCTCTATTCTGATTTGTGGTGAGGTAACAGGGCATTTTTAAAAACTTCTTAATTTTTATATTTCAAATTAACAGGAGGCTACAAAATTTTAGGTTATGTTGTTTTCACTTCCAAAGTAAAGTTCAAGTTGTAGAAGAGCCCTTCACCCAGGGAGCATGCTGAACACCCTCAGGTTGTGCACATTAAGTGAGATCTCACCAAATGCCCTCCCTCCTCCTTCCACCATCCCATCTCCCTACTCACTTCTCTCCCTTGCTAGACTATATTTGTGTTTTGTCATTCATATCAGGATATAATTGTTTATATACTGGTTTCATAATGAATACCTTGGATTTTTTGCTCCATTCTTGAGATACTTTACTAAGAACAATGTGTTTTAACTTCATCCAGGTAAATGTAAAAGATGTAAAAATCTCCCTCTTTTCTTATGGCTGAATGGTACACCATTATATACATATGCCACATTGTGTTAAACCATTCATGGGTTGATGGGTGTTTGGGTTGCTTCCATGACTTAGCAATAAACCTCACTTCAAAAGATAAAATAAGACTTAGACTAATGGGATGGAAAACAGTAATCCAAGCAAATTGAAATCAGAAAAAAGTAGGAGTTGCGATCTTACTTGCAGATACAATTGTATTTAAACCAACAAAAATAAAGAAATACAAGGATGGGTACTGCATTCTTATTAAGGAAAGTACACAACATGAAGAGATTCCAATAATAAACATGTATGCACCCTATGTGAATGCTACTCAATTTATAAAACAAACCCTTAATGACTTGAATAATATGATAGCTTTCTTCAATATAATAGTTGGAGATTTTAACACCACTTTGGCAGTACTGATCAGATCCTCTAAGCAGAAACTAACTAAATAAATAATGGACTTAAATATGACCCTAGAACAAATGGAGCTAATAGACATGTACAGACCATTTTATCCTAACAAAATCAAATGCCCATTCTTTTCATCAGCCCATGGATCATTCTCCAAAACTGATATATTAGGGCACAAATCTAATTTCACCAAATTAAAAAAAAATAGAAATTATTGCTGTATCTTCTTGGACCATTATGGAATAAAAGTAAAAGTTGAACTCAACAGCAACAGAAATCTTCATACTCAAATAAAGTCATAGAAACTAAATAACCTTACACTAAATGACAGCTGGGTCAAAGACAAGATTAAGAAAGAAATCATCAAATTTCTGGAACAAAACAATAATGAAGCCACAAACTATCAAAACCTGTGGGATATTGCAAAGGCCATCCTAAGAGGGAAATTTATAGCATTAGAAGCCTTTATTAAGAAAAAAGAAAGAGCAATTCATCAACCTACCAGGCCATCTCTAGCAACTGGAAAAGGAAGAACAATCTGATCCCAAACCCAACAGAAGAAAAGAAATAACCAACATTTGAGCAGAATTAAATGCAATTGATAACAAAAGAATCATTAAGAAGATCAGGGGAAAAAGTTGTTTCTTTGGAAAGATTAGTAAAATTGATATACCCTTGGCCATACTATCCACAAACAGAAAAGTAAGATGTCTAATAATGTCAAACATAAATGATAAAGGGGGAAAAAAACAGATAATGTAGAAATACAAAAGATTCTCAATGACTACTACCAAAAACTCTATTCCCAGAAATATTAAAAAGTTGAGGAAACACTCCAATACCTGGATGCATGCTCCCTTCCTAGACTCAACCAGAAAAAATTAGGAATTTTGAATAGACCTATATCAAGCACTGAAATAGCGTCAATTATACAAAATCATCCAAAAGGGAAAAGCCCTGGATCAGATGATTTTTCACTAGAATTCTACCATACCTCAAAGAGATATTAGTTCCTATATTACATAATCTATTCCAAAACATAGAGAAGGAAGGAATCCTCCCCAACATGTTCTACAAAAAAAAAAAAAAAACATGCTGATCTCAAAACTAGGAAAAGGAAGAACAATCTGACCCCAAACCCAGCAGAAGAAAATGATATGTGCCTGGGTTAATCTCTAGATTCTCTATTCTATTCCAGAGATCTATATCTCTACTTTTCTGCCAGTACCATGCTGTTTTGATCACTATAGACTTGTAGTATAACCTGAAGTCTGGTAACATGATGCCTCCAGGTTTGTTTTTATTTATAACAATGGTATTGGCTATTTGGCATTTTTTCTGGTTCATATGAAATGAATTCTTTTCCTGTTTTTGAGGTCAGGGTGAGATTTGCTTTGTGTTAATTACAATGTATCTAGGAGATACTTTGTTTGGATCAAGTCTTTCTAGGGTTCTGAAAACTATCCACTATCTGAATTTTTATATCTTTTGCAATACTTGGAAAATTCTCCACCATAATGTCTCAGAGTAGAGCATCTGTGCCTTTAAGACCATATTCTTCTCCTTCAGGCATTCCTATAATTTGGATATTTGATCTTTTGGAATGATCTCATCTCTCTCAGGGAATATTCTGATTTTGTTCTCTGTTTTTCTTCCCCTTTGAATCCTTGGGATACTATAAAAGTCTTATCTTCAATTCTGAAATTCTTTCTTCTCCCTGTTCAACAGTATTCCTGAGGGTCTCTACTGTATTTCAAAACTCCCCACATGCCACTTTCAATTCCTTAAGCTCTAATATATCCTTCCTTATTATGCCTATTGCCTTGGTGACTTTTTCTTTGAATTCATTAATTTCTTAAGACAACTTTTGCACTATTTGATGTATTTCTATTCCCATCTTTTATTTCAAGCAAGTTATTTGCCACCTATATTCTGAATTCTATTTTTGACACTAGCAATTTCTCTAAGGATGGTTTTTTCTGTTTCATCTCCTTTGTAATCTCTTTGGGGAGTTGATCTGCTTTGATTTTTCATGTTGCCAGAATTCTTTAACTGGCTCCTTCCCATGAGTATATTCATAAAAAATTACATTTAAAAATATATTAATTATACTTTTTTAGTTGAAATGATAGGTTGTCCCTTAATATTTGCTGAGGTATAATCTAATTGGGGAAACTTAGCACCCTTAGGAAACACTGGAGTAACCTTTTTGGCATTTTAATCTGGTGGGATGAGACTGGCTCAGGAGGCCTCAGGAACTGGATCTAACCACCCCTTCTCCAATGAGCTGGGGCTTGTGATTGTGGTTTTTCCCCTACAGCCTCACAAAGATCCCTTTCAAGACTCAGAGTTTCAGAAGGTTAGTTTGATAAGATAGTGCAGCGTGGCTCTGTCTTAAAGTCAGCCTGCCCTCTACCCAATCATTAAGGAGTGATGCTATTTTACTAGAATCTCTGCTGGGCAAAGATACAGACTTCTGTGGTCCCACCCCACCAGCAATCACTGGAGGAAAGGGATTCACAGACAGACCCACTGAATCTGCACTTACTGCTGCAATGTCACTGCTACTCAGACACAGTCAAACAAGTGGTGAACCTACAGCCCAGATAGTGGTGCCAGGAGAATAATCTGTGGATGACTCTAGCTGAGAGTTCCCATCAAACTTGCTCAGGCAGCAAGAAGACCAATGCCAACTCAAATTTCAGAGGATCTCAGATGGATAGCTATAGTCAAGAATTCCACATAAACTCACACAGGCATCAGAAGCAACATCCACTCAAAAGAGTTCCGATGGGTGCCAGGCACCCAGAAAGTAGAAATTCTCAGGCACATCTGTCTGAGAATTCCTAACGGGCTGGAGGAGGATCTTTTCTCATGGGAAAGGAAGTCAGAAAAGCTTGCCTCTCTCTCTGCCAAAGTTAGCACTGCAGCCCCACTGTTTCCACACTGTAGCTCAGTGGCCCGCACAATGCCCAGGTCTCTCAGTGAACTGACCAAACACCGTGGCTTCAGGCAACCAGGGTAGAGTGAGCTGTATGCTTGGGATACTAGGCAAGGGCCTAGTCTCAGAGTTGGGATCTCTCTGATGTGGGAGGACCAGGATTTAATGTCTCTCTCCAAAGGGGTGAAGTGAGAGGTCGATTGTTCTCTGCTCACTCGTGGAAAGCCCTCTATGGACCTCCCATTTGGGGGAGGAGTGTCCCATTGCCTTGGTGATCGGTGTCTTCCAACTAATAGCTCTGAATCTGATGTTTGTTGTCTTTCTTCCCCTTTCTTGACCCCACTGCTCAACTCACCTAGATGATATGTACCTCACTTTCTTCTGTGTTCTTGCTCCCCGCCTTTGGCTTTTTCAAATATACTTTAGTCTACTATCTCTCTCTCTCTCTCTGAACGAGAGCCTCTGGAAAAATCTGCTACTAGTTGGCCATCTTGACTCACACATTGGGTAATATCAACAAAGGATACCATAAATAACCTTTAAGCATTTTGTTAAATTCATTGCTCGATACTTTATAGTTTTAATATTATTGTAAATTATATCTCTGCTGCTTTCCTTTATGATAGATAAACATGCAAATAATTTTTGAATATTGTTTTTAAATCCAGATTCCTTATCATATATTTTTATTTATTATAATTTTTTATTTGTATAAACTTTTTATTTTATACTATGTAATCAAATTATCTGTAAAAGCTATAGTTTTTCATTTTTTTCTTTCTGATCCACATCTATGTTAAAATATCTTTTTTTGTACATTGTAATACTGAAACTTGGTTCACTCTTGAATAGCAGTGGTATGCAGGTGTCTTTATCTTGCTGCTTAACCTCCAAGGCAGTTCTTTTGTTGTTGTTGATATCCTTTATGTGTTCAAGGGAGTTCTCTATTTTTTAATCCAGTTTTCTAAGAGTCATTGTTTTCTTGTTCTGTTTAGTGTCAAGTGAACATTATGTCTTTCGAAATCCTTTTTTTTTTGCATCTATTAAGATGACCAAAACATTTGATACCTTAAGTTATTAATGCTGTTGATGCCAGTTAAGTTTGTTTTTAAAATGTCAAATGAACAGCACGTTTCTGGAATAAACTGACTTGATCATGGTGCACATCTTGTTCACATATCATTCTGCTTGGTTTGCTAATAACAGGTATAGATTTTTGCATTCATATTCATAAGTAATATTGGCCTTTTTGGTACTGTCTTTTGTTTATACTATTTTACCTGCCATAATTTATGTTTAGACTACTAAAGGGAAGTCCAATGCAGATAAATGTAAATGACTAAGGAAGTACTTAGAGCTTTTATTAACTTAAGAGATGTGTAGACAGGTTTCAGTAATTGCTGCATTAAACATGCAGTGTGAATTCTGGTCTTAAGTACTAGCATATATCTTAAACTAGTGAATATAATTTGAATTATGATTTCTGGATCTGGAAAAGGTCTGAACAAAATTGCTGCTCTCTTATTAAAATCATCATTGACTCTGCTGCTACAGCAGAGGCTTAGACACCATCACTAACCATCAGTGCTAGGGGAGTTAGCTGATCCACACATCTCTAACATAAATGCTGGGCAGTGAAACACACAAGGGACTAAACGCACCAGCATGACTGTCTTCCACCAGTGAGGAGGACATTGGTATCCTTTTCTATTTCATGTTCATTATGTCGCCCCATACTGATGTTTTCCTCTAATTAACAGTTCATCGTTCCAGGGAAATATTTGACCAAATTGTAAAATCTCAAAACCATAAAGCTAAATATTTTTTAAGCCACATGGTTAAATTATTCATTCCTTCCCTTGCTCATGTTTATTCTACGTTTATTAAGCACCTAAGGCACTGTGGATACAGACAATTGAGTGAGTGCTTTTCATTCAGTCTGCCTTGTGTCACAGTGGTAGTGAGAGCACTTATAGTGACAATAAGATGGAATCAGTTAGGTGGTGCCTGTGGCTCAGTGGGTAGAGTGCCGGCCCCATATACCGAGGGTGGCAGATTCAAACCCAGCCCCGGCCAAATGCAACAAAAAAAATTGCATTATGGCAGACACCTGTGGTCCCAGCTACTTAGGAGGCTGAGGCAAGAGAATCGCCTAAGCTCACGAGTTGGAGGTTGCTGTGAGCAGTGTGATGCCATGGTATTCTACTGAGGGTGACAAAGTGAGACTCTGTTTGAAAAAAAAAAAAAAAGATGGAGTCAGTCAGACTGGGGCCAACCAGACATAGCTGATGTGTTCGATTTAGGTACTGAGTGACCTTTACCTCATGTCTCCCCTTTTTGTCGTTTTGTAAACTTAGCTATAACCTAAAAGTGTATCTCTTGAGTAGTTTAGGGCAATTGATTTAGGAGATGAACTTTTGAAGTAGAAATGTTGTTCTGAATCATGGATTATGTCAATTATTACTGAATACGGGTCTTTAGTTATGGCGATTACTGTTGTGTAAAATAAGTGCTCATTACTGTTATTTAAGATAAAGGCTTTTGTTTTTAACTTTCATGTATAATACTGTGATTTTGGAAATGGAAGAACAGAACAGTCTTGGAGAGACCACTCTCACTGTTCTCTGTAATCACTGGCCTCCTGACAAATGGAATTGGGTGGACCCATCCCTGCCTCCACATATTGGCTGACAGTGACAGGTGGCTGGACCCTCTTTGTCCAGCAACAGTACTTCCCTTTTGTCTTCAGCTCCGACTGGTGTCTGCATCCTGCATCGGTCTGGGTTAGCTTCTGTAATCAGTGAAGTTTACTCCAGCTTTGTTTTTATTCTCCCAGGCAAGGTGGGCAAACGTGTTGATGCTTATAACAGGGGGTATATCTGAGCATCCTACTGCTCCTTAGACTTTCAATTAGTCCTTTTGCTTTTATCCCTGGTATTAGCCATCAGAGTATCTGCACCTCTTACTTTCCAAGTCACCTCAAGGTTCTGATGAGCAATCAATGTCCTCATTTTAGTTGATGACCAGACCTGCTTCTCATGCATTTTGCCATCTCCCGAGTCATCTTTCACACTCTCAACTTTTCTCTCTGTGCTGCTGCTCGCCCATCTGCTTTCCATCTTCTATTTTTCATCCATAATCTGCTGTCATCCCTCCAAATCTCTATGCTTTTTCTGCATGTTCTTACATTCCTTACCTATCAAAGAAGTCTCAAGAGAACTTTAAATACACTTTGAGCTAAACAAAAGTGAACACACAACTTACTGGAATTTATGGGATACAGTGAAAGCCATGCTTACGAAAAAAGTTATGCCCACAATTAGTAAGTAGTAAGGGCACATTTTGGAAGAGAAGCATCAATTTAAATAAATGACTGAGGCCAAAACCTCAGTCGATGGAAGTTTTTTAAGACAAAATTTTGAAAATGTGCTTGAGAAAAACACAAACTACAGCCAAGCTGTGGCTGCTTTTCTGAAGGGGAGGTAAAATCCTTGAGAATTTTAATGGCATATAAAGAGAAAGCTTAAGGTGGGAGAGGAGGGGGGTGATAAGATAGTGGTTATATTCTTGCAGAAAACCCCCAATTCTACATTTTATATAGAATAAGGGAGTGAAAGAAGCATCAGTTACGTAGAATTCCCTGGCTAGGTAGAAAATGTCTGATTCTATATTGTCTTCAGTTCTGTTACCTGCTAGATAAATTTACAATTCATTATACTGTAGAATTGGATAGCTTTACTTTTAGGTGTTAGACTTAGGTACAATTTGCATGTCATTACTTTTGGGAGGTCACCAGAAAATTTCCTTAAATAATGATCTGTAGGGCTAGTTCTTCACAGGTGCCTGAGGCTGTGATTTTCTTTTTATATTTACCCCATGCCATTCTTCAAAATCTTTCAGAGAAAAGCATTGTAGAAGACACAAATTCTTGGTTGCATTTTTAAAATATATTTATATATATGCATATGTATATTTGTGTGTGTGTATATATATATATACACAAATATATCTCACATTCCATGCTACCATGAAGGTTCATTTTTAGAAGATTATGTCTCTCAGAGGAGAAAAATTTAAGTCAAGAGGAGCAATGTCAAAAATTTTAGGTAAATAAAACTCAAAATGATGGTCAAGGCTAGAATGTAATAGTGAATTTAATAGACATGTAATTTTTGAAACATAATGTTCTTTCTCTAGATTTTCATTTTTATTAGAGATAAATTATAGTAAGATCAATTTATTTGCAAAGCAAAATTTAGTCTTATCCTCAGTCTGAATATTTGCATAAAGTGTAGTAAGAATAAATCATTGGCCACATAGGCTTTTTATTTTACTTGGCTTTCCAGGAAACTTCCCTGTACACACACACACACACACACATACACAAACTTTTTTTTTTTTTTTTTTAAGAAATTTCAGGTTACTTAAAGGTCTCTAAGCAAAGTCCAAAATTTAACTGCCTGCAGGTATGCATATGAATTATGTAAATAATTTATGTAATAATTTTTGAGGTCCAATTGAAGTTACTGACTCTATTAGATGGTGACATTCCTTACTTGTCACAGATCATGAAATGTATAGACGAGGTATCAAGTCAGTACTTTTCTCCAGAGGGCTTCTTATTTGCCTTGTAAAGTCAGCATGATTCTCGAAGCAGTCTGGACATATTTGAGGACATGCCATTCCAGGCAAAGCCTTGGTAAAATAACCAGCATCTCTAATTCTGTTGTGTTATAAAAGAAAAACAGATTCTTACTGAAATTACGCAAGTGACTATGTTACTGCTGCCTGCTTCCCAAGAAGGTTCATCTGCCTGCTTCCCAAGAAGAAGCTGATACCCAGAGACAGCAGGATTTACAGCAGAAAGTTTATTCCACAGAGTGCGAAGTAGGGAGATGGGAGGAATTCCTAACGCTAGTTTGTGGAGCAGGAGATTAGTAATTTAAGTTTGCTAATTGGCTGAGTTTGAGGTGAAAATCACAGAGGTCTGAAATTAGCTTCTTGTTTCAGTTCAGCTCCTGGGGTCTTGATTCCAGTTGAGTTGGCTCCTTGGTTTGGGTCTGCTGGTCTGGACAGGTTGGAAAGGCCACTGGAATGCAGGGCCTGGAAGATATCTCAAAAACACCTTTAGGGCTCCAGAAGGTGGTGTTATCTATGGAGAAAAGTTAAGAATCTTTTCAACAACCAGCTTTGTTGGAGAAGTTAAGACTCTCTGTAACTATTGGCTGGTAGTAAGCAGGGGACAGTGACTATTACCAAGCAGAGGAGACAGTGGCTGATTACTAACATTATTTTAACTAAGTCTTTTCCTTCATAGGGTTTTGGGACCCTTACTCTAGTTCTCACCTTGTACGCCTTCATTATTTTGTGAGGACAGCTTCAACTATATTGACATAAAATAAGAATATTTATGAATCGTTTCCAAATCCTGGAGAAATCAAGTAGAGAAGAAAAAATATTTCAAGTTGTTTATAAAATATACTTTACCAATTTTTCATAAGCTATAAAGAGCTAAAAAGAAGTGGAACATTTTCTTGGTTTCTATAAAACAAAATATAAAAATATTAGCAATATTTTGAACAAATGGTGAAAAGGTTAATTCAGCCTCCTGTAATTAATACTTGTTCTGCTTGAGGTTGGGTTAGCGATCTTCATTAAAGCATCAGTTTTTTTTTTGTTTGTTTTTTTAATTAAAGTAAGCCAGTTTCTTGCAGAGGTTCTCAACCTTTCTAATGCTGCGACCCTTTAATACAGTTCCACATGTTGTGGTGACCTCCAACCATAAAATTATTTTCATTGCTACTTCATAACTATAAATTTGCTACTATTTTGAATCGTAATGTAAATATCTGATATACAGGAGACCCCTAAAGGGGTTGTGACCCACAGGTTGAAAACCACCACTGCTTCAGGGTCTGGAGGGTAAATAGCTGACGAGTCTGGATGGTAAACTTGAAGTGTCCTCAGTAGGGGCGGAATCAGCCTTCAGACAGGAAGACAAAGGTTAATATTGGGAGCAGTTTATTCTGGACTTGGTACATCCTGAGGTGTGTTTATAAAAATTTTATCCTTTTTTCCCAAAAACTTTCATACTCATTTAGTTTTATTTTATTTAAAGCTATTTTTTAAAATATTTGAATTAGCAAAATTATTTTTCTAAAATCCACATTTATTTATCTTCTTCAAATCTGTATGTTCCAAAAAAATCATATCCACTGTTTTTCTTTATCTTTAGTCTCCACAATTGTTTTTCTTACATAAGATGGATTTAATTACATACCTTAATTACAATATTAACCCTTAGTAACCCTTATTTTTAATAAAAATACAAGAAGTTAAAGTAACACTGAAATGCTATCAGCCCCCAATTTTATTAGTATACTACATATCTGAATATATTTAGTTTTCCATATTATACAAAAATAAGATGTCAAACTATATAAAGTGAAACTTATGTTTTATAATCAATGTTTTAGTATTTTAACTTATTGAGTCAGATGTTTTATGATTATCTTTTTTAATTTAACATATTAAAATTTTAGTTAATATGTTAAATTTAAGATTTTTGATTACTGAAAAGATTTTATGGTCTAAACTAGCCAAAGATTGTAGAAGCAGCAGTTTCTTAACATCTAGCAGAGATAAATAGATAAATTTAACCCAAGCAGGTTCAGGTGAAAATGTCCAAATTGAAGTTTTTTTTTTTAATAATTTTATTGAATCATAATTATATACATTGGTGCAATCACAGGGCACGATTCATATACATTCAGAAATATTTTGATCATACTGTTACAGATATCCTTCATGACATTTCCTTGATCACTATATAAAGACATTAATACTCTACCTTTAATAAGTTTCGCCAGTACCAGGAACACTTCTACACTGTTGGTGGGAATGCAAACTAGTACATTCCTTTTGGAAAGATATTTGGAGAATACTTAGAGATCTAAAAATAGATCTGCCATTATGCATTTTAATCAGCAATGAATGAAGAGCTCCCATAACTCCACATTCTCAGCAGGATTTTGTGTTCTCATTGTTTTGGTTTTTAGCCATCTAAATAGGTGCATAGTGGCATTTATTTATTTATCTATTTGGTTATTTGCTTTTCTCTGAGGAAATACATTGCGTCTCTCTTCAT
>CAUYON010121489.1:0-13168 GCA_963573935.1 Arctocebus calabarensis
GACTGGGAGAGAAACGGAGAGAGCTTCTCTCTCCCCACTAGAATTTTCTCCCTCTAACAGATGCCTTAATGTTTTCTGTATTCTTTTCTTTCTTTTCTGTGAATAAATTCTGTCTTACAAAAAAAATAAAAAATAAAAAAAATAAAAAAAATAAAAAAAAAAAAAGAACTAATGAGATAATAAATATACATGTGTGTGTATGTGTATATATATATATATATATATATATATTTTTTTTTTTTTTTTACAAATCTTAGATGTGATTCAGCATTAGCCATCATTGTTAAAAACTCAAACAGATAGCCTGGTGTTGTGGCGGGAACCTGTAGTCCCAGCTACTCGGGAGACTGAGGCAAGAGAATCACCTAAGCCCAAGAGCTGGAGGTTGTTGTGAGCTGAGATGCTACAGAACTCTACCGAGGGCAACAAAGTGAGACTTTGTCTCTAAAAAAAAAAATTCACACAGAAATCGAGGAGATTTGTTATAATTTTAAAATATAGCAATTTAAATTGTTAACTGGAAGGACTAAAGTTTAAATGATGAAAAATCCTGTAATGAGGATCATTAAACACTGAAATAGAATCTTCTCAAAATTGGTAGAATTGATTTTCTTAGGACTGACATAATTACTAAAGGCCTTTTATAGGACAATGGGTTTGACATATTCAGTATTATATGAAAGTATTTTCTGCAATATGCTTAATTTTTCAGAACTAAAAATTTGATGGTATGGCCAGTTAAGTCAGTTTTTATCAAAAATCTTTTTTTTTTTTTTTTTTGCAGTTTTTGGCCAGGGCTGGGTTTGAACCCACCACCTCCAGCATATGGGGCTAGCGCCCTACTCTTTGAGCCACAGGCGCCACCCCTTTATGAAAAATCTTTACTAATACCTGCGTGTTGGTTCCAAAGATCCTGTTCTGTGCTTGGTACCTTTTTTTAAAATTGTTTATTAAATCATAACTTTGTACATTGATGCATTTATGGGGTTCAGTGTTGTGCATGGTACCTTGGAAATTCATTTGGGAGGTAGTTTCTAAAGCTACTTTGGGATATGTTCTTTCTAAAATAGTGCAGAACAGAGATTTGTAATTTTATTATTATGAGACTTTGGGGATTTTCAAAAAACATTTTATAAGGGCTCTACCCTGGGCCACCTGATGTGATTATTCAAAAGCACATCCTGAGAGATCCTACCCAACAACTGCTGAATATTTCGAGTATCTTCTAAAGCTAGGCAATTTTTGTGTGGATTCCTTGGTTATAATGCAAAAGTAAACAACTGCAATGAAGATCCAAGGTAATACTGGCAGTCAGGGTTGAATAAGGCATTGCTAAAACATCCCCATACTTTACCTGCTGAAAGGAAAGGAAATGCAAAGTTAAAGGCATTTTATCTAATATCTCTGGTATTCTTCCAGATTGTTTAAGCTCTCATACTCACCCATTTTGACTTACTATTCTTTTCCTTGATATTGCATGACTCCAAACCCTTAGCATTATACTACATCCCTCAAAAGCTATAGTAAGATTTCCTCTATTTGCCAACTCAAAGCATGAAATTCCTTCACTTTGCATTACTCATTCAGGCCTCTGCACTCTCAACTGGCTACTATTCTTAGCTTAGAGCTCCAGATAGGAGATGCTAGTGATATTAGTCCAAGTTCTACAGGGGGTAAAACATTTAATTAGGCTGGCTCAAGTAAAATGTAAATAATTTTACACATTATGAAAAACAACTTATGTCATCTTATGACTTTTTTTAAGAGTTAATGATTAGAGCTATCTGAATTTATTGACCATTTGGAAAAATGTGCACACACACAAGTAGATATTAATAGACATCTATCACAGGCATGAGATTTAAGTTTATATCGTTAACTTACTGAATGTGAATTGTTAAAATATAGAGCATGAATATATATGTATGCCATAAATAACTAGTTACATAGTTTTGTTTGTTTGAGACAGAGTCTCACTTGTCAACCTCGGTAGAGTGCTATTGTGTCATAGCTCACAGCAACCTCAACATGATAGGCTGAAGTAATTCTCTTGCCTCAGCCTCCCGAGCAACTGGGACTATAGGTGCCCACCATAACGTCTGGCTATTTTTTAGAGATGGGGTCTCACTCTAGCTGGTCTCGAACCTGTCTGCTCAGGCAATCCACCTGCCTCGGGCTCCCAAGTGCTGGGATTACAGGCGTGAGCCACCACGCCCGGCCTATAGTTACACATAGTTTTATATAGTCATGTGCCACATTAACAACATTTTGGTCAATTATGGATTCCGTATACAATGGTGGTCCCATATTATAATAGAGTTGAAAAATTCCTATGACCTAGTGATGCTCTGGCACAGCACATACAATTATGTATAGTACATAAAACTCAATGATAAAACATGACAATGTTTATAATTTACATATTTACTACAGTATATTTTTACTGTTGATTTAAAGTATATTCTTTCTACTTATAAAAACAAAACTATAGGTGGTGCAGGTGGCTCAAAGGAGTAGGGTGCCGGCTCCATATGCCAGAAGTGGTAGGTTCAAACCCAGACCTGGACAAAAACTGCAAAAAAAAAAAACTAAAACAGCTTTAAGAAGTACTTCTGGGGTGGCGCCTGTGGCTCAGTGAGCAGGGTGCCAACCGCATATACTGGGAGTGGCGGGTTCAAACCTGGCTGCGGCCAAACTGCAACACAAAAATAACTAGCCATTGTGGCGGGCACCTGTGTTCCCAGCTACTTGGGAGGCTGAGACAAGAGAATCGCCTAAGCCCAGGAGTTGGAGGTTGCTGTGAGCTGTGACGCTACAGCACTCTACCAAGAGTGACAAAGTGAGACTCTGTCTCAAAAAAAAAAAAGAAGTACTTCAGGATATATCCTAGAGGATACTGTTATCATAGGAAGCGACAGGCTCTGTGTGTTACCGCCCCTGAAGACCTTCCAGTGGAACCAGATGTGGAGATGGAAGACAGTGACATTGATGATCCTGACTCTGTGTAGGCCTAGGCTAATCTGTGTTTCGGTCTTAGTTTGCAACAGAAAAGTTTAAAAGTAAAATATAAAAATCGGACCATTTAAAAATAGAAAAGAACTTATTCAATTTGGATATAAAGAAAATACTTTGGTACAGCTGTACAATGTTTGTATTTTAAGCTATGTGTTATGACCAGAGTTAAAAAGTTAAAAGACAATGGGCGGTGCCTGTGGCTCAGTGGGTAGGGCACCCACCCCATATACCAAGGGTGGCAAGTTCAAACCCGGCCCCAGCCAAACTGTAACAAAAAAATAGCCAGGCCTTGAGGCAGGTGCCTATAGTCCCAGGCTACTTGGGAGGCTGAGGCAAGAGAATCGCCTAAGCCCAAGAGCTGGAGGCTGCTGTGAGCAGCGATACTACACCACTCTACTAAGGGTGACAAAGTAAGACTCTGTCTCTAAAAAAAAAAAAAAAAGGTTTGGCGCCTGTAGCTCAACGGGTTAAGGCACCAGCCACGTACACCTGAGCTGGCGGGTTCAAATCCAGCCCTGGCCAGCCAAACAACAATGATGGCTGCAACCAAAAAAATGGCCGGGTGTTGTGGCGGGTGCCTATAGGCCCAGCTACTTGGAAGGCAGAGGCAGGAGACTCGCTTGAGCCTAGGAATTGGGGGTTGCTGTGAGCTGTGATGCCACTGCACTCTATCCAGGGTGACAGCTTGAGACTCTGTCTCAAAAAAAATAATGAAATAAAAAAAAAAGTTAAAAGAAATTAAAAATTTTATAAAGTAAACAAGATAAAGCTAAGAATAATTTATTACTAAAGAAAAGTAGTTAGTAAAGCCTATATGTAATGTTTATAAAGTCTACACTAGTGTATAGCAATGTCCTAGGTCTTAGCATTCACTCACCACTTATTAACTCATCCAGAGCAACTTCTAGTCCTGCAAGCTCCATTCATAGTAAGTTCTCTCTACAGGTATACCATTTTTTATCTTTTATACTGTATTTTATTGTACTCTTTCTATGTTTAGGTATGTTTAGATACACAAATATCTATTATTGTGTTACAATTGCATACAGTAAAATGCTAACAGTTTGTAGCTTAGGAGCAATAGGCTATCCCATATAGCCAAGGTATAGGTGTGTAGACCTAACAAAGCTTTTGTCAGCATGTATTCCCACTAATAAGTGATGCATAAATATTTGTGTGTGTTTAGTTTTTGAAAATGGGATACAATCATCAGCTTTACAAATGTGGTTCTTTTATGCAAAGATATCCTAAATTATTATCTTTTATTAGTAGTTCATCAGAAGAGTTACTTGTCATCAGAAGACTTGATTGTTGGACGTCGCCTGTGGCTCAGTGAGTAGGGCGCCGGCCCCATATACCAAGAGTGGAGGGTTCAAACCTGGCCCCGGCCGAACTGCAACAAAAAAATAGCCGGACGCTGTGGCAGATGCCTGTGGTCCCAGCTACTTGGGAGGCTGAGGCCATTTACAACAGAGCTGGTGGGTTCAAATCCAGCCGGGGCCTGCCAAACAATCAATGACAACTACAACCAAAAAATAGCTGGGCATTGTAGCAGGCGCCATTAGTCCCAGCTACTTGAGAGGATGAAGCAAGAGAATCACGTAAGCCCAGAAGTTGGAGGTTGCTGTGAGCTGTGATGTCACCACACTCTACCCAGGGGTGACATCTTGAGGCTTTGTCTCAAAAAAAAAAAAAAAAAGACTTGATTATTTATCTTTCTGTAATATTAGTTCCATGATGGACAAGAGATAAAGTATGCCTGTGTGTGTGTGTACTCAAGAGTTATTTCAAGCACTTTTTTCACTTTAATAAATGTATAAAATAGGTCTTTAACTATCCTTTTTATTATCTTCAATTAAACATTCTTCAATAGTGCTGATGCCAGATAATGTGCACTTTTATATAGCCATAAAAGGATTTGTCAAGTCAAAACCATGTGTTACATAAAGAAATGATTCTCTGATTAGGGTTTTCCCACCAACTAAGCTATTTCTTTCTTTCTTTTTTTTTCCTTGAGACAGAGCCTCAAGCTGTCCCCCAGGGTATAGTGCAATGGCATCACAGCTCACAGCAACCTCCAATTCCTGGGCTCAAGTGAGTTCCTTGCCTCTGCCTCCCAAGTAGCTGGGACTACAGGCTCCCACCACAATGCCCAGCCATTTTTTGGATGCAGCCGTCATTGTTGCTTGGCGGGCCTGGGCTGGATTCGAACCCGCCAGCTCAGGTGTACATGGCTGGCCCCTTAGCCCGTCGAGCCACAGGCACCAAGCCAACTAAGCTATTTCTTGTTGGTTAATAAAGCATATGAACTTTTTCATGTCTCTAAAAAAACTATCTAGTCCATTGTCACACTATGACTAGTGAATTTTTCAAACAGAACTCTGTTCTACAATGAGCTCCCAATGATACAGGCAAATATAAGCAGTTACTTCCTTCCGAATACTGATATGTTTAGAAAATTCGTCTGCACAGACCTTTTTTTATTGATGTTAGAAGGAAGCTGGCCTCAGCATAGTAAATATGGATGGTGCAAATTTATCTGAATTTAAGTAAATTAAACCATCTACTGAAATACAGTAATCACCAGCAATGCATTTCTTTCACTGTTTGCATCATTTCCCCCCAAGTTGTTTGTCAGACAAAATGTGACTTTCTATTACCCCATTTCAATTACTCACAATTCCAGAATAATGTTCAAATGCCCCTTATAGTAATTAAAAACATCCAGCTGCAGATTTACTTTTAAGTCACCACTATTGACTTTTGTATAAACACAGTGGATGAACAAGTGGAATAGCAACGTTCTCCTCTGGATCTTGAACTGGCTGCCCAAAGGAGGTGCTTCCTATTTCAAATGCTCTCCTAAAGCAAATTGTCAATTTTTGCACAAGGTCAGCCACCAACTGCTTCACTATGAATAATACCAGTTAAAAATTCTAAGGTTAATATGTGGAAATGAATAAGATATGAACTACTTTTGTTTGTCTAACTCAACTTGAGCTGTGACTGTGAACTAAAGTATATTTAACCACTGGCAATAAGACTTTGTCTAAATGAGAGAAATTATTGAACAGGAGCTCCAAGCTGTGCAAAGGAAATAGTAATTCAGACGAAAAGAGGAAAGTTGCCTCATATTTCCAGGAAAAGCTTACATTGTGGATATGTTTTACCTTCTTTTCAATTATGAAAACACATTCTGAAGTCATTTAAAGTGAATGGTCTCTAACCTGTGTTCAGTAGACGTCCTCATTGGAGACCTCATCAGAGATGGGCCCTGGAGAGTAGGGAGACTCTTCCTTAGCAGCCTCTCATGGTGGCATTTTATCCTTTTTACATAGTGATCTTCTGTACAATATTTAAATGAACTCCATTACTAATAGAACTGAAACAATTTTACTGAAAACCTTTCCTTGCTATAACCCATGATTTTAATTTACTCATATTTCTGATAGTTGTGAATTATTTCTTCTCATTATGGGCTATTTGGAAATGAGCAGACATAATTAGGATGATCATTCTAGAAAGAAGCTATTGCTTTGTGAAAAGATGAGGCTTGAATTCAGACTGGAGAGTTTGCTTTTGGCATTCTGTGTAATCTTTCTGAAAAGCCTCTTCTTCCTCCCTATTAATTAATTAATTAATTTATTTTCAAAACAGAGCCTCAAGCCGTCACCCTGCACCTCCAATTCCTGGGCTCAAGCTAGTCTTTTGCCTCCGCCTCCCAAGTAGCTAGGACTAAAGGCGCCCACCACAACGCCCAGCCATTTTTTGGTTGCAACCGTCATTGGTGTTGGGTGGGCCTGGGCTGGATTTGAACCCGCCAGCTCAGGTGTATGTGGCTGGTGCCTTAGCCCATTGAGCCACAGGCGCCGAGCCCCTATTTAATTTTTATTAGGACATTTCTAAAACACTGGAATTTCCAAAAGAAATTTTGGGTATAAAATGCAACCTTGGTTTCCTTTACCCATAAAGTTATCAGACAGGTGAATGAAGATGTGCTTTTAATTTCAAAGCTGGCAAATTCGACCAGGTTTTTGGTTTATTGATAATCTACACGAGCTTTTTAAATTGCCATGAACTTAGTTTCCCAAAACCCAAGGTCCCTTTCTCTTGTGTTTTCATAAATGAGTACATTACAGAGTATTTGTAGCTGGAAATTATATTAATTTCTGGACCCGGATGTACTCTTTGTTCATGTAAGGGTCAAGGTAAGTCAGAGCAGAGATTGCCTGCTTCCTGTCTGCTGGGTTGGAGCAAATCCTATGGTAACATTCTCACAAGTTAAACTCTAAAGCAGAAGGTTCTCACACTGAATCGAGATTGAAAGGGCGTTTATCCAACTCAAATTGAGACTATATAGCTTAGGTGGAGAACAAGGATTATTGTCAAGGGAAGCCAAGGCAGAAGACAAGAATATGGTACCCCTTAAATCTGAAAGGGGAAGTGAAAACAAAAACAGATCAACAGGTAACCTAAAGGGGCAGGTTAGAAGCAGGATGATGTGGGTAAGGGGTATAGTTTAGATGTAATGAAAACGTTAAGAAGAAGAAAACCACATAGTCTCTTTCAAAATCATGACTCAGCCACTTGCTGATGGTATAGCTTTGGGTATATCTCATTAACTCCTCTGTACATTGCCTTTTTTGTTTAAGAAAATATGGATATCAATACCTACTTCACAAACAGCTGTAAGGAGTCAATGACTTCAATTACACATTGTTGGTTGGCATATAGTAGACATTCAAAATTCACTATTATGACTATAGTAAGATTTTTCACTAAGAAAGCAAAGACAATTTTTTTTTTTCTGTCTGGAACAACTTTGCACTAAGGGAGTCATAGATATAATGAGGTTCTAACAAAGCAACATGAAAGCCAAATACCTCCTTAGAGAATAGGAATTGTTTACCAGTAAAAAAAAAAGAGAGATAACATTTACTTAGTGATTCCTATATACCAAGCTTGGTGCTAATGATGCATTGCATACCCTAGCATATGTAATCCTCACAACCACCAGTAAGATTAGTGGTTACCGAACTCATTTTACAACGCCTCACAGGCTCACAGAGATTAACTTACCTGATGTCCAGAGTAGGTGGGATTCAATTCCAAGTCATGTGATCCTAAAACTTATGCTCAATTTATTACACAACACTGCTTCTATGTGACAGGGGGTGTCTATAACCCCAAGCTTTTTGCCGCCTTACATATTTCAGACACGGCATGGACTCTGCCCTGAATACCCTGTCTGGTCCAGCTCTTTGCATGTACAATCTTAGCTACAATGTTACTACTACCTGGCCCTATCACTGGCCTAAACTGGGTCCGAACCTGTTATTGAGTAAGACACCACAAAATCTTCTCCTACAAATAATTAGCAGTCTATAATCATATCTAACCATGTAATATTTAATGTTCTTTCTGCCCCTCTATACCAGAAGCCCCATGGGGCTTTATCTATTTCATTTGTCACTTTTTTTTCCCCCAGTACATGGCATAGTGGCTGCCACATAAGACAAAACAGGTTTCCAAAAGTTAGGAGAATGTTGTTAATAAATACTTGTTGAGGGATTGCTGACAGTTAACATTAGTGAACATCAACAGAGGAGAACAACTACATGCAATTCCTGGAGGAAATGTATTTTATAGATAATAGAAACACTGAATGTCTCATGCATATTATTATTTTTTTGAAACAGAGTCTCACTATGTCATCCTTGGTAGAGTGCTGTAGCGTCACAGCTCACAGAAACCTCAAACTCTTGGGCTTAAGCGATTCTCTTGCCTCAGCCTCCCAAGTAGCTGTGACTACAGGCACCCGCCACAACACCAGGCTATCTTTGGTTGCAGTTGTCATCCTAGTTTGGCAGGCCTGGGTGGATTTGAACCCGCCAGCCCCGGTGTATGTGTCTGACACCGTAGCCATTGAGCTACAGGCACTGAGCCTCATGTATATTATCTAACACTCAAAACAAACCCATCAGGGAGGGGCCATTGTTATCCCCTCTATACAGATACAGAAACTGAGGCAAGTAGGATTAAATAACAGTGACACAATCCAGTAAGCAACCTCCCCACTCACAAACCAAAGAAAAATTCATGAAACACAAAATAAATCACTGAGATCTATTCAGGGATTGTAGAAGAAGCCTAGAAATCTTTCCTGAAGAACACAATGTGTACGTGTGTTTTCTAAATGATTGTTTCTAAAAAAGGATGACTTAATATTATAAAGATGCCATTTTTAAGTTAATTACACTAAAAATTCACTATGACGGGCAGCACCTGTGGCTCATCGAGTAGGGCGCCGGCCCCAGGTACTGAAGGTGGAGGGTTTAAGCCCAGCCTCAGCCAAACTGCAAAACAGAAAAATAGCCAGGCGTTGTGGCGGGCGCCTGTAGTCCCAGCTACTCTGGAGGCTGAGGCAAGAGACTCACCTAAGCCCAGGAGTGGGAGGTTGCTGTGAGCTGTGTGATGCCACGGGACTTTGCTTTGGGAGATACAGTGAGACTCTGTCTCTACAAAAAAAAAAAAAAATTCACTGTGACATAAAATTTTTACAAAGTGATATTACAGTCCATTTATAAGAATAAACAGATGAACTTATTCAGAAGATTATGTACAACAATGAAGAGAAAAGAAGGCATATTGGCTATACCAGCTATTAAATGGGTGAGTAAAGCTAAAATAATTAAACTATTATAGTAGAAGGGGCACAAGGCTAGGTAGACAGAACAATGGAGCATGACTGATGGCTGAAACCTTGTAGGTTAATTTGAATATATTAGTATTTTAGGAGGGCATAAAGTCAGATGTTCCCTTCATTGCACACATACAAATGAATTCCACGTGGTTTAAAGAAATTTTAAAACATGGGATCATTAAAAAGAACTAGGAGAAAATATTAACATTTTAAAGATCTTACAGCCCAGACTTACTATCTTAAAATTATATTTGACCATGTAAAGTTTAAATATTCCATAACTAAATCAGCATTGCACTGAGAAATATTTTGGAAAAAAAACACATAAGCCCCAGATATGTGAAAAAATTACACATAGGAGAAATTATTTGTCTTGAAGATATATTTTTAGCTAAAAAAACTTAAATCACTGTGAACAAAAATGGCAAATAATAGATAAGGAAAATGGTTTTAAAACATATTAGATTTAAAAAAGTAAGCATAAAGACCCATTACAGATTAAGTGCTAACTTACTTACATCCTCTACTAAATTGAGCTTCCCAATCAACTCTGAATCGGGAATTTTTATGCAAGTTTATTGGGGAGTGCTCCTGGGATCAATACCCATAGAGTGTGAACAAGGAAGGAACAGTTAAAAAGGGACGAATTCAACTTTACCATCACCCATTCCAGGAGAGCTTTAGGGCTGGGATAGCCCTTCAGAGATGCCTTTTTTTAAGGCAGGGCCAAGAACCAGTCACTGAACAAGGGCTAACATCAGGGAGGAGGTATGACCTTGGTGAGGGATACAATGAACAATCTTTAGACAAGGAAAAAGTGAGATAAAGTGCCTAAGTCCTGAAAGAGGGATGTGGGTGGCACCCAATGGCATCCACAATATATCCTAATGGAAAGATGAATGAAAGATTGAGACAGACTAAATCTGCCAAATTAAATTCACGATTAATAAAAATGAAAAAAAAAAGTGGCCATATCTCCATTACTTAAAAACATGCAATGGAGACTCGGTGCCTGTAGATCAAGCAGCTAAGGTGCCAGCCATGTACACCAGAGATGGCCGGTTCGAATTCAGCCTGGGCCTGCCAAACAACAACTACAACCAAAAAAAAAAAAAAATAGCCAGGCATTGTGGCATGCACCTATAGTCCCAGCTACTCAGGAGACTGAGGCAAGAGAATTGACTAAGCCCAGGAGTTGGAGGCTGCTGTGAGCTGTGATGCCACAGCACTCTACCCAGGGCAACAGCTTGAGGCTCTGTCTTAAAAAAAAAAAAAAAAGCAATGGAGATAAGAAGTTATATTTGTGCTGTTGAATGTGCCCCTTAAAAACATGAAGGATATCTGTAACAGTATGATCAAAATATTTCTGAATGTATATGAATCATGCCCTGTGATTGCACCAATGTACATAATTATGATTCAATAAAATTATTAAAAAAAAAAATTCAGGTGTTGCCAATGTGATTAGGATTAAATGGGGATTTAAGAGGTGATTAGGCCATTTGGGCTCCTCAGTTTTTAATGAGATTAAAGCCTTTCTAAGAGGCATCCCACAGCGTTTGACTCACTTGCCCTTCTGCCTTCCAGCAGGTGAGGACAGTGTTCTTCCCTTCCCAAGGATTTCACCCTCACTAGATAACTGAACCTATCAGCACCTTGATGTTAAACTTTCCAGTCTCCAGAACAGTGAGAAAATAAATTTGTTTTTTATAAGTTATGTAATCTCTAGTTGTCTTTAATTCTTTGGTGTTGCTATAAAGGAATATATCATCCTGGGTAATTTCCAAAGAAAAGAGGTTTATTTGGAGTGTTTCAGGCTGCTTCTACTCCTGGCATAAGGTAAGGCAGTGCCAGCATGTCCAGAGATCATACTGTGAGAGAGGAAGCAAAAGAGAGAGGAGGTGGTGCCAGACTCATTTAACAACCAGCTTTTGTGGGACTTAATAAGCACTCAACACCGCCCCCCCAACAGGGAGTGCATTAATCTACTCATGAGGGATCCACCCTTTTGACCTAAATACCCCCCACTGTTTCCCACCTCCAACACTGGAGATCAAATTTCAAAATGAGGTGGCGAGACTAATACAGAACAGGTATTTTTTTTTACAGTAGCATAAAACAGACTAAGACACTCCATTTACTTATTTAGCCAACTTATTAACAATTTTCTTCTTTTTTTTGAGTCTCATTATGTCACCCTTGGTAGAGTTCTGTGACATCACAGCTCGCAGCAACCTCAAACTCTTGGGCTTGAGCAATTCTCTTGCCTCAGCCTCCCAAGTAGCTGGGAGTACAGGTGCCCACCACAATGCCCAGCTATTTTTTTTTCTTAAGAGACAAAGTCTCATTTTGTCACCCTCAGTAGAGTGCCATGGCATCATAGCTCACAGCAACCTCCAGCTCCTGGGCTTAGGTGATTCTCTTGCCTCAGCCTCCCGAGTACTTGGGACTACAGGTGCCCACCACAATGCCTGGCTATTCTTTTGTTGCAGTTTGGCCAGGGTTGGGTTTGAACCCGCCACCCTCGGTATATGGGGCCAGTGCCCTACTCACTGAGCCACAGGTGCCCCCCACCCAGCTATTTTTTGTTGTAGTTGTCAAAGTTTAGCTGGCCTGGGCCAGGTTCAAACCTTCCACCATCAGTGTATGTGGCTAGTGCTGTAACCATTATTCTATGGGCACCGAGTCTATTAACAATTTTCAAATAAACCCAGTGCCATTAAGGATACACTATCATAGAACTATTTACTCCTTAGAGTGAGTATAAGTTGATGAAATTTGGATACATATATGTTAAGAAATATGCATTAGTTCACATACTATAATATTGTAGCAGCAGAAAAATGTGGGGGAGGTCACATCACTGTGGAGTCAAAAATTTTCCATGGCACACCAGTGTAACCTAGAACAAATCCAAAACTACTAACACTGATCCTTGAAGCTCAACATGATGGACCCTGCCTACTTCACTCTCCCATTCTTGAGAGAGGAGGTGGTGCCAGACTCATTTAGCAACCAGCTTTTGTGGCATTTAATAAGTATAAGAACTCAGTATGGGCTCTGCACCTGTGGCTCAGTGGGCTAAGGGACCAGCCACGTACACCTAAACTGGCGGGTTCGAATCCAGCCCAGGCCCGCCAATCAACAATGGTGGCTGCAACCAAAAGTGGCCAGGCGTTGTGGCAGGCGCCTGTAGTCTACTTGGGAGGCAGAGGCAGGAGACTCGCCTAGGAATTGGAGGTTGCCGTGAGCTGTGATGCCACAGCACTCTATCCAGGGTGACAGCTTAAGGATCTGTCTCTAAATAAATAAATAAATAAATAAATAAATAAATAAAAATAGCTGGGTGTTGTGGCAGGCACCTTAGTCCCAGCTACTTGGGAGGCTGACGCAAGAGAATCACTTGAGCCCAAGAGTTTGATGTTGCTGTGAGCTGTGACACCACAACAT
>CAUYON010121497.1:0-54874 GCA_963573935.1 Arctocebus calabarensis
TTATAGGGTACAGTGTGTGGGCTTCATATACAATCTGAAATATTTTCATCCAACTGTTCAATATAACCTTCATGGGATTTTCTCATTTATTATGTGAAAACATTTGTGTTCTGCATTTAGTAGGTTTCACCTGTCCCTTCTAAGATGCACCATAAGTGTGATCCACCATTTACCCTCTCTCCACCCACCCTCTCCCTCCCCTTCCTCATCTTCTTGTGCTATACTTGGGTTATAGCCTTCATATGAAAACTATAAATTAGCTTCATAGTAGGGCTGAGTACATTGGATACTTTTTCTTCCATTCTTGAGATACTTTACTAAGAAGAATGTGTTCCAGTTCCATCCATGTAAATATGAAAGAGGTAAAGTCTCCATCTTTCTTTAAGGCTGCATAATATTCCATGGTATACATGTACCACAATTTATTAATCCATTTGTGGATCGATGGGCAGTTGGGCTTCTTCCATGACTTACAAATTATGAATTGGGCTGCAACAAACAATCTGGTACAGACATCTTTCTTGTAATGTGTTTTCTGGTCTTCTGGGTATATACCAAGTAAAGGAATTATAGGATCAAATGGCAGGTCTATTTTTAAATCTCTGAGTATTCTCCAAACATCTTTCCAAAAGGAACGTATTAATTTGCATTCCCACCAACAATGTAGAAGTGTTCCCTTTTCTCCACATCCACGCCAACATCTCTGGTTTTGGGTTTTTGTTATGTGGGCTAAACTTGCTGGAGTTAGATGATATCTCAAGTTTTAATTTGCATTTCTCTGATGATTAAGGATAGTGAGCATTTTTTCTGTGTCTGAAGGCTGTGCGCCTGTCTTCTTCTGAAGCTCTGTAGTGACACTTCTTTATTTGTCACGACAGTGATAGGTCTACCCAGATTCATAGAAAGGAGACATGAACCACAGCTCTTGATGGGGGAAAATCTAATAATTGTTAGTCTTGTTTTAAAACCACTACAGGTTCCATAAGTTCAGGTGGAGAGTTTCCATCTTGGATTCAGTTCCTTAGGACTATGTCAAGAATTTTTCATCTCTCAATCAAGTACATAAGCCATTGTAAAGGACCTTTTTTCCTTCTTAATGGTCTTTAATTTTACTTGCTAAAATTGACTCTTACCAGTCTGGTAAAGCCTATGGAGCCTTCTCAGAATGTTAAATGCATAAAATAAAGTACTAGGACAAAAGAGGAAATAAATTCCATTGAAGTACTGCTATAAAATATTATGACGTATCACTCTATTACCACCATTTAAAAAGAATATAAACAATACTGTGTGATATATGTAAAAATTAGAATGCAGCATGAAAATACCTGTGATTTCCACACAGTCACAGATCTCACTAGTACTACTGTGCCTTTTTACCTATTCATAACTAAAGAGAATGATAAATTTTATGTAGAGGTTAAAATTAAAGCTGCAACCTTTTTTCTCATTCAAGTTCAAGGAGGTCTATGGAATATCAAGTTGAGTCTGAATCTTTGACTTGATAAGATCCAAACAAATATAACTTTAAAAATCTGAGCACATTATAGAATCTTGGTTTTATGATATACTTAGCACCAGAAAACTTTTATAAACAATATATATCCAGTTGAACTTTGTATACTCCATGTGATTTTTTTCTACTTGGAAGTCACAATGCAAAGTAATTTTACAAATAATCTTTTCCAGTCCAAAATGCCTTTCAACTAGCTGGGTGCTATAGAGCAGTGGTTAGCACACACCCTTCCCCCCCACACACACATACCAGGGGTTACAGCTTCAAACTTTGCCTGGGCCTGATTAATGAAAAAAAAAAAAATTCTAACAACTGTTGTACTGGGGCTTTTAAGAGATGTTATCTATATATTACTTTTTGAAGTTGAATTGAATTATTGTTTTTAAATGTGTACACATATTTTAGCATATGTCATACTACATATGACATTTGCTCAAAATACAGTCTTAATCAAATGAATGCAACAGGCAGGACAGTCAAAGAAAATGGCAGAAACACAATTGTCCTTCAAGGAGCCTAAAACCATTTTGAAGTGGCATTTGAAATTCAAGAACATTTGTGGAAGTACCATGAAAATGGAGGCACGGGTATGCAAGAAAACCTTCAACACACTTAACAACTGCACACATTCATGCTACGTTTGAGACACATGGTACTGTGTGTGATGTGCACAGGGAAGATCTAGGAGGCCTCACTCAGCAGCAAGTCCTGTTTCTTCTGCTGTGGTGTTGAACAGACACGCTCACTGCAGAAGTCTACCAAGCAATGTCCACGAGAGCCAGGAGTTAGCAGAACAAGCATAGCAAACATTCTTTAAAAAGCAAATGGACAGTTTTATCCCAAGATTATTACATGTGCTGAAATGTGAGAAATTACTTTGATGGAAATTTGGTAGAACAATAGATAAGAGGAAGAGGTGTAGTTGAGTTTCTCCACTGTTCTTCTGACTTAACACCCCCTGACTTCTACCTGTGGGAGACCTTAAAGGATGTGGTGTACCATAGAAAACAGGCTACCCTGGTGACACGGCATGCCCAGCAATGCAAATGGACACTTTGGTCAGTGCTGCAGTAGTTTGCCATAATCAGAAGTGTCTGGACGCTGATAGGTACCACCTTGAGCACCTCTTATAACTACAGAAGTCAAACTTGACTTGTATTCATCTTTTTGTTATTGGTATATATTGAGTATGACAATTTTAACACAGGTTTTTCCTTTCTTAAAATATGTATACATATTTTGGCCCCCTCTTTACTTATGTTCATTACTTTCATATTGCTGATATGTGTACTATAATAAATGAGTCAACAATACGGAAATGATTCAGAGACAAGACTGATTGGATATACAGTCTACTCTTATTACCTTCCTCAGAATATATTAATTTTTTTCCCTTCCCATATAATTTTATGTGTGTTCATTCAACCATAGTCACTCTTCTCCTTTTGATGCTCCAATTCTCAATTTTTATGAGTGGAAGCCCTTTTAAGGATGTCATCTCTATCCTGTACCATGACCCCACTGATTTCAAAAATGTCTTTGGTTTCTGGCACATAAAGATTTTCCGGATGTGAAATCAGACATTTTCTCAATGAGCCCTGCTTCCTTTTGGTGGGAAGAAAAAACAGTATGAGTAGTAACACTTTGGACCCTGAGCTATGGAATGTCATTTCCGGATCATTTCAGCAAATAAAACAAGAAAAGATCTCCCCCCCCCCTTAATACATGAGTTTACACAAATAACTCCCATTCCTATCTACCAACTTAAATTCTTGATACAATAGCCATGCTTCCTTTAGTAATTATGATGCTTAACAAATTATACATATTCATTTCCACTACTGACAACACAAAAATAGTTCTAATAAAATTGTTCAATAGGAAAACAAATAACAAAACTGCAGAACATAGTTCAAATTTTCATGCGTGGGGTTTTTTAAATTGTATTTCACTAGGTGTTTTCAGTCAAATCAATTTCTTCTAGAGTCGCTCATATGCACTCCCTCCGTATTACCTGGTAAGCACAGATGTAGTAGAGAATTTGGCTCCATTGTGTCAGCTTGGTTTAAATTCGAGGGTGTTTGCCTACTAATGGCTGATAGTTCTTGAATGGTGGAACTTTTAGCTATTAGGAAAGAAGAGGATTCACACTATTTTCTGATAAAGAATGCAAATAGCTGTCTCCAAATTTTTGTTTCATATCACCACTGTCTGACTCATACACATGATTTCTGATCATTTCTCTCTCCAATTATTTAATTTCTAGGATTATTTAGAATCTATATATTTTCAAATATTTACCTTTTAAACTGTGCTACATTAAATCCCATTCTGATCTAAGGGAATTTTATATTGTTATTGTTTTTTATTTCTTGCTCCCTTTTTTGAGCTATGTATAATTATATCAAGATTTGCATTAGATAAATTCTTATTTTCACAATATTACTTTGTACCAGTACTATTCAAAGTTTTATTTTCCTGCAGGGGAATTAGGGAGAATTCTATGTAATTAATGGAAAAGAAAACCTCCATAAAAATATTAATATAGGCTTCAAGTGTTGCCTGAAATCTTCTTTTGACTTGAATCAAAATTGGATTTTATTTCCCATGTTATTGCTGGTATCACTGTTTTAATCATAGAAAAAACTAATGTGGAACTTCTATTTCTCAGAGGTCTTTGGAAAATACAAACATCTATAATACAAAAATTCGGACTCTTCCAAACCAATTAAGAATGTTATAAAATATGCTGGACATGGTGACTCACACCTGAGGAAAGGCCAAGGGGGAAGGATCAGTTGAGGCCAGGAGTTTGAGACCAGCTTTGAGCAACATAACAAGACACCTTCTGTACAACAACAACAACAACAAAAAACAGAAAAATTATCTAGGCGTGGTAGTGTATACATGGTAGTATCAACTTTTAGGGAAGCTAAGGCAGAAGGATCACTGGACTCCAGGGGTGTGAGGTTATAGTGAGCTGTGATGGTGCCAGTGCACTACAGCCCAGCAACAGAGTGAGACTCTGTCTCAAAAAATAAAAAAAAGTGTGTTATCAAGTAAAAATATAACCAAGAGACCCCAATTAGAATTTAAAGCTAATACTTAAAATGTAAGTTAGATTTTATGTTATTTTCAGAACAAGTACAGACATTATTTCATATAAGGAGTGTTTGGTAGAAAAAATAGGAAAGGTTTGCTATTAAATGAGCTTAAGGAATGCTGGGTGCCAACAAAAATTAGCATCTATTGTGTTGTGTTTTGGAAGTAGGGAAAACAGATTACAGATTTGTGGTTATTAAGGTGATGACCAACCCTTCATTTCCCCTGCTTACTCCCCTACATAATTCCTTGGAACATTTTTCGACTAGCATTCCTGAGAACTGCCAGTCTTAACCCAAATAGAGAAAATTTCAATATTTGGAGTGTTTTCTTCTGAGCATTCAAAGGGACCATAAAAATTAAATATACAGTATGAAAACCGATTAATTTAGCAATGCATTATTATTATGTCTATTTCTCTACTCATTATTGTCCCTTTGTTGACTATCGAGATGCCCAGAAGGAAAAATAAATCGGAACATTGAAAGAAATACATGCACAGAATGAGTTGATTTTTAATTATGATGGTCATTTTCTAGGATTTTGGTCTTGGCAGTACACCCAGTAGTGATTATCGTTTAAATTATTGTTTTTCCTTGAGGAATCCATCTCTATGACTCAGGAAAAAAAAATCCTCCCAAGACAGAAAACCATGCAATCAATTTAATCTATACTTTTGCTGCTCTTCATAAACCTTCCTATACTCCAAACCGTTGGGGGATAATGGCTCCATATACACAGACAAGGCAAAGCAGTATATCTCACAATAACTGACACCCTTACTCAGCTTTAAAAAAGAAAACATTAGATTTGAGAGTTAGTCATCCCAGTAATCTGACAAATTAGATTATCTGACTGAATGTATCTAATGATTATTCTACTCCTCCCCTCGTGTATATGTACTTAGCTGTAGAAAAGTTCTAAAAATGACCCAAGGCCTAGTTATACCCTTGCCAGTTATCCACAGTGAACCCAGACTTTGAGTATCACTCCCATCCCTCCCACTCACTTACCCCTTGGTATATGCCACTTTTTATCACTTATCTTTTTTTCTTTCAGTTTTTGGCCAGGGCTGGGCTTGAACCTGCCACCTCCAGTATATGGGGCCTGCGCCCTACTCCCTGAGCCACAGGCACTGCCCTTATCACTTATCTTTGTTTTAAAGCACACACAGATATAGAAGATTTGGGTGGTAGAATAGAAAGAAGATGAATTTAGAAAAAAAAAAAAAGAGGCCCAGATTAAATCAGTCTTTAAGTAAACTACATATTTAAATCTTCTGACGCTTGGTTTCCTCATTTGTAAAATGTACATAAATTAAAACAGCCAGGGTTCTTTTATTCTTTTTTTTTTCTTTGAAATAGGATCTCACTCTGGCATCCTGGGTAGAGTGCCACAGTGTCATAGCTCACAGCAACCTCAAACTTTTGGCCTCAAGAGATCCTCTTGCCTCAGCCTCCCAAGTACTTGGGATTACAGGAGCCCATCACAATGCCTGGATAGTTTTTCTATTTTTAGTAGAGATGGGGTCTCGCTCTTGCTCTGGCTGGTCTTGAACTTCTGAGTCCAAGCTATTCACCTACCTCGGTCTCCCAGAATACTAGAATTACAGGCATGAGCCACTGCACACAGCCAGCCTTGAAACAGCCAGGGTTCTTGTGGTTGAAAATAATGTCATACCATTATTCAATGGCTTGAAGACTAAGGAATTTATTACATCACACAGTGCGATATCTAGAGGCAGAGTGGTTGAGGGCTGATTAAATCAGAAATTCAAAGATGTCACAGATGACCCAATGTTTTCTTTTTGGTTCCCTTATGGCTTCAAGATGACTATGTACCCTTCACCTCCCTAGGAAACAAGATCCACATATGGTATGAGGAAGCCCTTGTCTCATGATCTTTGTTAAGACTTTTAAGAATGAAGAAAGTGTAGCTAGAGCTTCCCTGACACTCCTCTGATCTCAGCTGCATCCTGTAGATGTCCTTCCTTTATGCCCTGTTATATGGAGTCCAGAGATATGTCACACAGAAATGCTCTCATCAATCACTAGTATGCACCTTGATGCTACCATGATTTGCTGAAAAGAGTCAAGATTTCCCCCAGGGCTTGGGAGGAGGCCCTGAAGTATATCAGAATACATAAAATATTCTACTAAACAGGAAAATGAGCAAAAAGGGAAAGAAAGGGTCGCTAGAAGTATATGAACCATGTGAGATTTATACTCTACTCCCTTCCAAGACAGGAAGGGTAAAAAATATGTCTCATGTCATGATAGATGTTACCGTCTCTGTATATTGGAAGTTTCCCTCAGCTGTAGCTGTTGATATGCCTTGACTGTCTGTCACAGCATTGAGAGCAGGGAAAAATAGTCTTTGTCTCTATTTATTGAAGGAGACAATGTTTATTGAAGAAGGCCACTGAGTTACTCAAATGCATCACATTCTGGACACTTCTTACTCTGAAGTTTGAAGGGAAGACAATAATGATAAATATAAAAATAGGTAATTAATCATCAGTCTTTGCATGAGGAGAAATGCTTCAGAAGCTTCTGTTAATATAAGGATTGCTATTTTCCAATTTCTGGTTTCACCTATCCTTGGATGCCTTGGGTAGTCAGAGACAAAGCTCAAGTGACTGTCACCAGCACTTGAATGAATGCAGTCAAGTGAGAAGTTCCAGAACTGTGACTCAAGGCAGCGTTATGAATTAATCTGAGAAGGCGCTTCAGCTCCCAAGTTCAATCATGAGCCTGGATTGCATTCCAGAGGGTGTTCACAGCCAGGCAGAGATGATGTCAAATACTAGTTTCAGAAATACCAAGGGTTGAATGACTCATGACATATCAGCAATCCCAACCTCCAGTTCTCCCTGAGCCCTAGAAGCTATATTTATTGGATCTAATCAAATAGAAATAGAATGAGTGAATGGGAGGTAATAGTGATGAGTCAAAAATTTTAGGGAAGAAAAATAAGTAAGCTTTAAGACTAGAGACAGAAAAGGAGAGAATAATAGAGAATATTAATACATGTGTTTGATAAATATCTCCATCAATGAAGTAAAATATACAGGGAATGTATATGCACTCCAAGGAAAGAGACAATTACTACATACCAATTATAGATAAATTAGGGAATTTTCAAAATATGCTTTCTTTGGGAGACTTTCATTTCTAATAAAAATTGTTCATTTTAAGAATAAACTGTGAATTTACATGGAGAGATTCTTTTGTTCTTAGGTGCTACACAACAAACACCCACTCTCTCTCTCCCTCTCCTTCTCTCTCTCTTTAGTTTTTAAAGATTTCCCTTGCATCTCACAAGCCCAACCCAATACCTTATCACTTCTTTCAAAACATTGACATATCATCATTCAAAAAGTACATTAAATCCCTTCTGATTGTTCTTTGAAAGATGAAAAAGGATTTGTAAAAAAATTCTAAAGAAATGTTTCTTGAAACTTTGAGTCTTCTATGAAAGACCACACTAGTATCCATTAGATATTTATCTACTTTGCTGCACTGTTAAACCTGATTAAACACATGACAACATCCCTACCAGAGTCAGTAATACTCAAGAAAGTATTAAGAAAATAGACTTAGAAATTGCACAATAGGTAATTGTGTTGATATAGTCAGTAATGGACTTAAAGAATTCTCTAACTAGTACACACACAGAGACACACACACACATACACAAAGGCACACCTGCTCTATTCTTTAATACCAGTGCAATTTTCTGTAGGAGCAAGCATTTTAAATTAATTAATGTGATTATTATTTGAATTCTTCATTTCCTTTAGCTAAAGTAACCCTCCTTTAAGTTTGGGAATAACTTGTAAAAATTTGTCTGCTGTCTCCATGTTCTTTGCACAATATAGACCTCTGTAAATCTCTGTCATGGCAATGAACTTTGAGGCAGTTATAAATGGTAATTTATTATCCAGCATCATGAACTTTCTAGATGGTTTTGTTAGCATTTCTACTTTTGCAAATATATCTGTATGGAAAAATACCCTATTTTTCCAGTAGAGAAAAGTGATAATGCAAACCTACTTAATCAACCTTTCAATGCATTTACCAGTAGCACTCAAGAATGTCATCCTTTTGTTATGCTGATGGATGAGTGTTATGACATGCATATAAAAATAAAATTAAGCCAGTAGGCTTAATCCTATTTTCTTTGTCCTATGTGTCTCCACAGGGCAGATCTTGTTCATTTCAAAGTCATTTTGACACTTTTCATCAAAATGCCATCTTTTAACTGACTATAAAAAACAAAACAAAACATCGAAGCCTATAAAGAATAAACCAAAGGAAATATTTAATTTCCTTCAAATTTCCAAGGACGTCATTTAGTGTGTTAATAATGAACTTGTCTCAAAAGTAATTATTGACGTTTAAAAAAAATTAAATTAGTGACTTCCATTGACTTCTTAAGTGAAAGAAAAGTACTTTGGCTTTCATATCCTGTGCACACCTGCCCTCAGACCTCTTAGCTACCTCAATTATTACAATTCTTCTCATTCTGCTAGGATATTTTAGTTCTATTCATAAATGTTTCTAATTTTGATGACATTTAGACATTTTCCCTTTTGTAGTCTATGCTTTTCGTGCCATATCTATGAAATGGTTGCCTAATCGAAGTCACAGAGATTTACCTGTATGTTTTATCTTAAAAAAAAATAAACTGTGTGGGCTCGGTGACTGTGGCTCAACGGGCTAAGGCGCCACATACACCTGAGCTGGTGGGTTCGAATCCAGCCCAGGCCCACCAAACAACAATGATGGCTGCGACCAAAAAATGGCCGGGCATTGTGGTGGGCGCCTGTAGTCCCAGCTACTTGGGAGGCAAAGGCAGAAGAATCGCTTGAACCCAGGAGTTGGAGGTTGCTGTGAGCTATGATGCCACAGCTCTCTATCCAGGGTGACAGCTTGAGGTTCTGTCTCAAAAAAAAAAAAAAATTGTGGTTTTAACTCTTACATTTAAGATCTTGATTCATTTTGAGTTAATTTTTTGTGTATGGTGTGAGGTAGGGATTCAATTTCATTTTTTGCATGTGGCTATCCCATTCTCCTAGTATACTTTATGGAAAAGACTACTCTTTCTGCACTGTTGAAAGTACAATTGTTGAAAGTCAGTTGAACATAAATTGAGGGTTTATTTTTTGAATCTCAATTCTATTTATTTATTTGTCTATGCTTTGGTTAATACCATACTGTCTTGATTACTTCAGTTTTGTTGTAAGTTTTGCAACTGAAAAGTGTAGTTCCATATCTGTCCTTATTTTTTCAAGATAATTTTTGCTATTTAGGGTCCCTTATATTCTCAGTTAAAGTTTGGATCATCTTGTCAATTGCTGAAGAAAAATAGCCAGGTTGGATTTTGATAAGAATTAAATGTGTAGATCAAGAAAATACTACTTGAAGAGCAGCCCCAGCTTAATAATATACAGTCTTCTTCTCCATGGATATATGTCTTTCCATTTATTTAAGTCTCCTTTAATTTCTTCCAACAATGTTGTATAATTATTAGAGAGATAACTCTTGTACTTTTCTTAAATTTAAATTTATTTTTACAAAAAGAGCACTTTTAAAAGGAGAATGTATAGCTTTTTAAAGCATTTGTGTGTTGAAGAAAAATGACAGATTGGCTAATTTACATAATAGGACAGACAGTCTTTCAACAATATTGTCCTGTCAGAAAACAGTCCAAATTAAAAGACTGAGTTTTGATGTTATAGTTCTAGCTCTTCTACTTCTTGGGTTTGGAAACTTGGGCAACTGAACTGCTTTGCACCATTTTTATTATCTTATGTGGGAATTTTTTAAAGAACATTTATGTCAGAGAGATTTTTGTAATGAATAAACGTTTAATACATATAAAGTTCAAAGACCTGTAATTGGCACGTGATAAGCAGTTAATAAGCATGCATCACTGTTACAATGCCCCATCTTCTCCCAAACCACTGCTAGAGAGCCATGATGCCCTCACCCTCCAGTATGTTGAGGCAGAAGAAAAACTGAGAACAGCTGCTCCAGCTCTTAGACTCTCTTATGTTCCCATTGTTGAAGAGCCTTTCTAAGAAAACATCACAGTCATTCTTGCTTCACGAGATTCTGGGATTTGTTTTGTTGGTGTTTTGTAGCTGGCCAGCTGGCTGGAAACTCCTCCGTTGAGATGTATCGCCAAGTGCTCCTGTCTGGTTGTCGCTGTGTGGAGCTAGACTGCTGGAAAGGGCGGACTGCAGAAGAGGAGCCAGTTATTACCCATGGATTCACCATGACAACTGAGATATCCTTCAAGGTAGAGTGGATGCATGTTGCTGAGAACAGCAGCTGGGGAGATTTGACCCCTTTGGGGTAAAGCCTCCTTAGGTACAAAGTCCCAAAGGTCACAATTAATTGCAAAGACTATTAATCATCTTTGCAATTCCAGAGGTGAAAATTTAGGGATTTAATCCCTGGATAATTAGCATCAGGTGAATTAATTCATGCTAATTAAATTGTAAGGAAACTGTCTTATGAGAGGAAATATCAATTTGTTTGTCTTGTCTTGTTTGCATTAGTGTTCTTATTTTCTTGCATTTGGTTCTTGTGAGATATGACATAGTAAGGAATATAGACAACTTATTTGTACAGTTTAACTAATGGATATAAAGCATATGCCCCAGTAATCTAAATCTAACATCTAAATCAAGACATAGAAACTCATTGACACCAACAATAACACTCCCATGTACGCACTCCCATTTGAGTAACCCCTTACCCCCAGAGGTAAACACCATTCCAGCTATTACAGTAACCCTTACTTTTTGCTTCTTAAAGCACAAAGCACACATTCATGTGAAGCCCTAAAGGATATAGCTTCATCACTTTGTAAACTTGCTATAAATTTATTCACACTTTAATAAGCATTATTTTGTGTCTTGCTTTGTTCCCTCCATAGTATTTGGCAGTTTCAACAATATTATTGCGTCTATCCCTAGCTTGTTTGCTTTCTTTACCATGATGATGATTGATGATACATTAATTGCTACTATTAATTATCACATAAGATAGCATTCTGTGATGCTAGCCTTTGGTACGTTGATACTTGTCAAAGACTGATAAGAACTATGTAGTCAATGTCAGGCTTATTTGATCATAGGATGAAGGACACAAGTCAAGGAGGAGCTGGGTTGTCTCAGGAAAAGTACGTTATTGAGAACTTACAGGAGTTGAGCTTGTATGAGATGATTTGGGGGTTGGTTCAAGAAATCAGGGTTTTTCTATGGATTGGGTGCTGTCAGAAAGCAGAAACAATTCTATGACAGCCTATCTTAATAAATCCTATCTAAAGGCAGGATGTATCAGTTATTTTTATTAGCCAGGACTCTGGAGTGTGTTTTATCTTCCTTTTATGTCCACCTGTGGCTCCATCCTATACCATAAAAGGGTTCACATTCATGTGCATGGACACCCTAGCCCATCTATATCTAAATCCTATGGGAAGAGTCATCCCAGGGTATTGGGACCATTGGGGTAGAGAAATCTGGTTTCCTACATACTTTGAGAGCGACTGAGGGGGAATGTGAAGGCTTCATCAGACATGTTCTTTTAGTTGACTTGAGCTTCTCACCTTTGTGGAAGGGAATCAGAAAGAAAGGCCAGAGAATGACCTCTATAATTAGGTTCCACAGCATGAGCCCCATTACCTGAGATATCTGAACCTCAGGGCTTCCTAAGAAACCAAGAAAACAGAGTCCAAGTATGTGGGTAACTAACATGCATACTGAGAGGCCAAAATATAGGATGAATTCTATGTTACTTTACCAAGATTAATGGCAAAGCTTTGGGTGAAGATGACCATGAGGCACTTGCCAAATCTTTGCTGAATGAGGGGGAGCTTAGTAGAGGGCAGAAGTAAGAAAGGAGTAAAAGATTGAAAGGTAGTGTTTCAGAAGTAGCATTGGGAGCTAAAAGACCTCAAAGCCCAGATTTTAGCCCTGGTGCACTGGGACTATGAGAAAATAAATATCCATCACTGGAGAGAACAGCAAAACAGAAGCAAGATTTTCAAGGGATGGCCAAGGTTTGGTGTAGTCCAGGCAGCCTCAAACTTTTTAAACAGGGGGTCAATTCACTGTCCCTCAGACCATTGGAGGGCCAGACTATAGTTTAAAAAAAAAAAAACTATGAACAAATTCCTGTGCACACTGCACATATCTTATTTTGAAGTAAAAAACAAAATGGGAACAAATACAATTCACACTACCGCATGTGGCCCACGGCCATAGTTTGAGGACCCCTGGTAGACAAAAGGATTTCGCTGATCAAACGTTGCTATTTTCAGCAGTTATAAAAACCTGTTCAGCAGTAACATCATTAACACTTTAGAATATGTTCCTAAGGAACATATGTCTAAGGAATTTGGCTTTTTATGTTTCCTTAAACGTGGGCTACAGTGCAATCATTAAAGAAAAATAACACCTTTCACTCAAATTTTACAATGAAGTTTAATGTGAGGTGACATTAATTCTTATCAAAATCTTTCTATCTGCTCCTGGAATCGAATGCTCTCACGGTCTTTGCATTTGTTCAGTTGGAAATCAATGGGTTTTGTTTAATTTCCATAGTTCCATAGTCTTTCTTCTTCCCTTTCAGATCTTGCCATTGTCCTTTGCCAGCTATCTAAGATACCAATTTAACCTGGGTGGGCTCCTTAAAAATAAGTGGGAACTGATGGGTATGGGGCCAGTGACATTTGGGCTCATCTGTCTATTGATGGATGGAGACAGTCCCAGAAAGGCAGACAGCACTCCCAATGGAGCTGAGAGTTGATGGCACTGTATGCCCATCCCCTGAAGAAAGACCACCCCGCCCACCTGCCCACGCCCTGTCTACCCCTCGGAGTCCTTGTGGGGAACAATAGTATTTTCTTAAAAACTTAAAACCTCCAAGTTCGGGCTCGGCGCCTGTGGCTCAGAGGGCTAAGGCACCAGCCACGTACACCTGAACTGGCAGGTTCAAATCCAGCCCAGGCCCGCCAAACAACGACAGCTGCAACCAAAAAATGGCCGGGCGTTGTGGCGGGCGCCTGTAGTCCCAGCTACTTGGGAGGTGGAGGCAAGAGACTCGCTTGAGCCCAGGAATTGGAGATTGCTGTGAACTGTGATGCCATGGCACTATCCAGGGTGACAGCTTGAGGCTCTCTCTCTCAAAAAAAAAAAAAAAAAAAACCTTCCAAGTCCGTCGCGTTGCTTGTCAGAGAATAAACACAAAGCAGATCCAGCATATTTATTTATGTAGAGCTTTTGCTTCTTGGCTTCTGCCTGCCATCAAGTCAGCTTGGAGTGACTCTCCTTAGCACTTGACCATCCAAGTAGTGCTTCAATTACATCAGTAATCCCAGAGTCATGGGCTCCGTGAACATCTCTTGCCCGGCTCCAGAAGCACGGCTTCTCATCATGTCCACACACTTGCTGGCAGGCTCAGAGGCTTAAAGACTACCTCCACAATACTGCTTCCTCCCTCTGCCTTCTGGAGTTGGCTGGGAGTCGGGAGGTGACCAGGATGGTGCAGGTGGAGGGTGCAGTCATTCTTCCTGCTGATGTACATTGGCAGGACAGATAGGTCTGAGATGTGAGTGGGTGGGGGTGGGTGGGATAGACTTGAAGAGCAGAAATGCCAACCCATTTCCTGGACACATATTCAGTACCAGGGCTTCTTTGTATCAGGACTGAGACAAGGGAGCAAGTAAGACATCCAGGATGCAGAACAGAAGGAGGCCTCTGCCCTCAGGGTCGGGAAGGGCAGACTTGGTGCCTAAAAGTGAGTGGTCTCTTTAGATTGTGCACTTAGACCCTTTCTTTGCCTCACCCCAGCCCAGCGTTGCTTACATGATTATCAGCATGCAGTCTGCTTTCCCCAAACCCCATGTCTGTGATGGGTGCGGCAATGACCCAGACTTCACACTATACAATAGGTTCATGTATTCGATTTTAACTTCTACCCCCAAATGTATTAAAATTAAAAAAAAAACAAAAAAAAAAAAAACAGTATAAGGTAACTTGGTAAGAAAGGATCGGAAGAGGGACGAGGCTCCCGTGATCTACACCCCTGCTCATTCCCTCATTTCTCACTACTTTTCCCCTCCCCCACTGTGCTCCGGCTACACTGCTCTTCTTGATACCCTGTGATGGTGCCAGGCAGGCCAAAGCCTTTGCATAGGCTGTTCCCTCTGCCTGGAATGCCCTTCCTCTAGGTATCTGCCTGGCTCTCCTTTTTCCTCCTTGAAGTCTTTCTGAAATACCACATTCTCAATGAGGCCTCTGGAACCTGTTTCAGATTCTCACCAGCCATCACTCCTACAGCCCACAGTATGGACACACCCTCCCTCCTCCTGTGCTTTTTTTGGGTGTTTTTGTTTTTGTTTTTACATTTTCCATATAGCACTTCCCTTCTAACATTCTGCTTAATTTGTTTAATTCTTGTGTTCCTTGTGTATTGCCTCTCCTTCTACAAACATGTAAGTGGCACAGAGAGAGGGGTTTTTATTTTGTCCACATATCTGTAGCCAAGCCCTTTAAACAGAAGCTGGCATCCGCCGTGCACTAGGTGCTTGGGAAATGTTTATAGTAATGAATTTTCTCTTCCCAAAGCAAGTAGACAAAATATAGCACGGCCTTCATTTTTAGTCTGTTTTTTTGCCTCTGTTCATCAGATAAGTAAATTTTGTCTTTCTCTATTTTTATATGTGAAATTCCATGTATGATATATTAGTCAGGCAGTGAAAACATTCCCCCAGTGTTTGCCAGTTTTGCAAAACATCCCATACATTTAGGCCCAATCACCATAGTATAATTAGAGTCTAGTCTATAACCGTAGTATATATTGCTGCAGCGAAATAAACTGATCGCACAGTTCTTCATGTTTGTATCACACAGTTTATCTGCTTTCTGCAGATGTGATCCGGAAAGCTTCTGTGCGATATATCTCAGAGAGCAAGCATTTCCATTGGCATTTGCTGCCTATTTATTACATGGGACAAAATAAAAAGTTATGTTCTGGGAAAGGAGACATGCTATAATTCAGTCTCTTTACAGAGGGTCTTTTGTTTTGCAGACTGGCTTTATTTGTTATTTCTCCCATGTGTCTGCTCTGTCTCTGTGCCTCACTGCCATAGCCTTTCTGATGCCTTTGACAGAGTAATTTGCCATTCGGTCTTCCTTCTCTCTGCTCTCCCTCCATCCCCATCCTCTTCTGCCTGCCCACTCTGTTCCCAAGCTGGTCCACCTACTCTCCTCAGGCAGCCCCCTCTTAACCTGCAATTGTACAGGAGAGAAAACTTAATATGTGATGACATATATGATGAAACTGTGTTCAATTTGAGTATGTTGTTAAAGAGAGCATTTCCAAAACTAAAGCTTTATTCCCTAAGAGAAATAATCATAATTTAGGATGCAATTTCACTGCTATACAAAGGAACATATAAAATGGATGTCCGGATATATCCTGTTGTCTGGCAAAGAAAAAGGATTTCAAGGGCAGTTTATCCCACTGGAGTTTAGTAATTGAACCATATGGTTTATAGATTATTGAATCCAACATTATAAGTCTCTGGAAAACAGTTTGACCTTGATGAGGAGTAATTGAGCATTAAGCTACTTTCACATCCAATATCCACCAATTTATGAAGGGATGAAACTTGCAAGCTATGCCTTGTTTTTCATTCCTGATGATCACATATAACACGTGAAATATTTCAAAGGCACAAAAGAACAAAACTCCTCCGATGGGACTTATAGAGTTTTCAGTGGTTCCTAACTGAAAATATTAGGTGAAATTCAGTAAATATTTTTATTAGTTTAAAGGTTTGTAAAAGATTTCTTAAGCTGCTGACTAAAGTTATGGTAGAGATGGGGAGAAATGGGCACAGAGGGGAGGGAAGAGGATGGGCAAAGAAGAGAGAAAGGACAGTGTATTAATAGAAGTCAAGGATGCTGCCCGGGGCTGACTGCCGGGGTCCCAGCACCACCTCTTTCCTTTAGTTGCTATAAGACCCTAGAGAAGCTTCTTCCCAGACCAAGCCTCCTGTGTAATCAGCACAGTGGAGATGATAATAGTGTTTACTTCTTGTTGTGGTAAATATTCAGTAACCCTTCTTAATACACTAATATTGCTTAGAACAATACATTATATGCAGAGAGTACTCTATAAATGTTAGGTACTGACATTATCATTGAAATACATAAAAACCAAATGTTGGCTTTCTATCTATAAATATAATGACTATGGTATACATGTGAAAAAAGATTTTATTAACCCAGATTGGTGGAGGGTGAATTAAGACATTTGTAAGGCTTCTATGGTAGAAGTGATTTCCATACCCATCCCATGTCATCCACTTTATCTCCAGGAAGGTGCCAGAAGTCCCAACTGAAAAGTAAGTTAAAGAAAATCCATATCTTTTTCAGGCTCTCAATGGAAATTGGGAAGGGAGTGACAGATGAGCTTGGAGGCTCCTTCACAAATAAGAGTCCGAGTCAAGTACATGAGATCAGAAATGTACAATGCTAGAGGCAGAAGAAGGGGAGAAGTCTGAGGACGTTGGGAAGGCCGGGAGCCTCAGTGGCCCAGCCATAGTTCAGAACACACCAGTGTCCTCGCTGTGGGAGGAGAGAAGCAGACTCGGGAGCTAGGAGGCCTGAACTCCTTCCAAGTCTGGGAACAGGCCCAGAGAAGGAGTCACGTTTCATCGACCAAGGATAAAGACAGACCCTTGGCCTATAGCCTAACACCCACTATCATTTTTTTTTTTTTAGAATATAAAAGTATAAGTTTATTTTATATTAGAGAAAGGGAAGAGAGTAGGAGGGGGATGAGAATGTGAGAGAGAAAAGAGCAGGGAGCAGGGAGAGAGAGAGAGGGGAATACTGGAGGTGGGGGAGAAAAGGAGCAGACAATGGCCTGGCATCCCAGAGGAAGAAGGGAAGAATGCCGGGCCAGACACACACTTCCCAGGAGAAAGGCCTACTCTCCTTGGCCCAAATGCTACTAAGGCAAGTCTATAATCAGCCTTCATTATTAAAGGCAGCTGGAGAAGCTTTCAAAGTGACAAGGAAGACAGCCATAGTACAAAAAAAAAAAAAAAATTAGCAAAGACCAATTACACTTTCAATAACAGAGAAATTTGGAAGACTTTTTTTTTTTTTTTTTTTGAGACAGAGCCTCACCCTGTCAATCCAGGTATAGTGCCAGGGCATTATAGCCCACAGCAATCTCAAACTCTCTATTCTCAAGGAATCCTCTTACCTCAGCCTCCCACGTAGCTGGGACTACAAACACTTGCCACAACACCCGGCTAGTTTCACTGTTGTTTGTTTTTGTAGAGAAGGGGTCTCACTCTTGCTCAGGTTGTTCTCGAAGTCCTAAGCTCAAGCAATCCACCTGGCTTGGCCTCTCGCAGTGCTAGGATTATAGGCATGAGCCACTGCACCCAGATGAAAGCTGTTTTTTTAATGCAAGATTTATCCTTGATGGAAAATTTCAACTATAACAATGTTAAAGTGAACCTGTCTATTGAGTGTAGAATCAACATTCAAACTTTGGTAATGCAAAATTATATTCATCTTTAGTTAAAGTCAAGTTTTAAAGTTTGCTTACGCCAATGATCAGATTAGTCTAAGGGTCAGCAAACTGTCCTTGACAGGCCACATTTATCCTCACATCTGTTTTTGTGAATTAAAGTTTTGTTGGCACTGCCACAACTACTTATTTACATATTATATGTGGCTGCTTTGGGGCTATGTATTAGTCTGGACTCTCAAGAGATAGAGGGAGATGTATTACAATGAATTGGCCTAGATGGCTATGGAGGATCAAAAATCCCAAGATCTCTCAAACTGGAAACCCAAGAGAATGATGTTGTAACACCATTCCCTGTCTGAGGCCTGAGAATAAAGTAAGCTCTAGTCCAAGTCTAAGTACAAAGGCAGGAGAAGACCAATGTCCCAGCTTGAGGATAGGCAGAAATGGTGAATTCTCCTTTATTTTGCAATTTTGTTCTATTCAGGCTGGATTGGGTGAGGCCATTGAGAAGGGCAATCTGCTTAATTCAATCTACTGATGCAAATGTTAATCTCATCCAGAAATACACTCACATAGACACTAAAAATAATGTTTAGCCAGATATCTGGATTCCTTGTGGCCTAGTCAAGTTGACACATACAATGAACCCTCTCAGACTACAAAAGCAGAGGCAAATACTTGCTATAGAAACCATATGGTCAGCAAAACCTAAGATAGTATCTGGCCAATTATACAAAAAGTATGCTGACCTCTGAACCAGTCAATAGAAGAAGAAATGAGAACACAACTAGATAACTTGTTTTTCTCTTCAATGTAGCATTTTAGGAGTTCATTCATTCACTTGAAAATATTGAGTGAGTATCTAGAATGTACATTAGCAAAACAGTGACGAAAACAAGTCCTTACCTTCAAGGTGAAAGACAGACCAAAAGAAACACACAGATAAAGCATATGGAGACATACTCTTTAAAAAAACATAAATGATTGGACAAGGAAAAAAGAAGGCTAGATTTATCCTGCTTTCTACTGGATGGTGGAGGGAGACTTCTGGTAACGTGCATTTCAGCATGGACCCTGCTTTCCCAAAGTAAGGAAATCAGTCATGCTTGCAGATAAGAGTATTTCTGACCAAAGGAACAAAGTTCAAAGATGGTAAGATAAAAGCAAGATTGATATATTCATGGAAAATCAACTCAGTTGATGGACTGTATCCAGGTGCTTGAGGTTGAGAAGAAAAGGAAGTGAATTTAGAGAAATAGCAGGTGCCAGATCTACACAGATGTATGAAATGGGAGGTCATTGGAAAGTGTGTAACAAAGGAATGAAACTATTATCTCCTCATGTTTAGGAGCAATAACTCTGGCTAATGAGTGGACTATAGGGAGCAAACAATAGAAGCCAGGACAGCAGTTAAAGGCTCTATAAGTCAGCCTCTGCCAGGTTTCACTGCAATAACAAGAAACCCCAGGATCACAGTTTGTTACCACCACAAGGATGTCTTTCTCACTCAGGTTAGATGTTGGCTGTTCCTACAATTGCTATGTTTGGAATTCAAGCTGAAAGAACAGCCTCTTATCTGTGATATCACTGGACTCCAGGCAGAGGGGAAAGAAAAATGACAAAAGCATGGTAATGTGTCTGAAGACGCTGTGAAGTGGTGGCTCATGGTCATTTTCACACACATGCCATTGACCTAAATAAAACAAATAGCAGTAACAAAATGTGGAGATACAATCCTCTCTCAGCAAGGGGTAGTGAATATGTGGGAACAATGAAGTGATTTCAGTGGTTTTGGCGGCAGGACAATAGCACTAGAGGTGCTGACATGTGGTTGTGTTCTGGATGTATTTTGGACAAGATTACTGATGAATTAAAAGATATGAGAGGCAAAGAGGATAAAAAATGGCTTTAATATATTTGACCTTTACCTATTACAGTGGGGCCAATTTACGAAAACAGCAAAATCTACCCCCTTTCTTCACACTCACCATCCACTTCCTTGATGGCATCTATTCTCAGTTCTTTTGAGAGCTTTACTCATAGCTGGCTCAGGTTATTGGCTGCATAGGAGTTAGGGGAATACTTGAGAGCATACTCTGGAGTCAGATAAACCTTCATAGGGCTTTATCTTGGATTCTTTTCCCTATGACTTAGGATAAGTCAGTTTAAATATTTTAGCCTCAGTTTTATATACTGTAAAATGATGGCTAATATTTTCCATGCAGATTGTTTGTAGCATGATATAAGATAACTGTCTAGAACATAGTAAATGATATTTTTATGGTAGCTCTTATTTTTATTAGTAAGATTCTAAAAGAGAGAATTTAGGATCTGTGAGAAGAGAAGTCCAGGCAAGGTGAGCAACCTTGGATGATCTGGGAATATAAGCTCACCGTGAGCTAAGCCCTTTACCTTTTCTCACTGCATCTTCACAACAGCTGTGAAATGAGGTTTCTCATTCCCACGTTATAGATCAGCAAACCAACACACAGAGGCACTGGAGAGATTTTTTTTTTTTTCTAGAGTCACACGGCTTGTAAATCTAGGACGTAGGATTCAAATGTTAAGTCTGTTTGGATCTAAAGCCTATGCTCAAATAAATCAAATAAAGCATTTAAAATCTTGATGCTGCTTGCTTTTTATAGTGCTTACTTTTTTTTAATGGACTCAACTATCATAAAAGTTAAACTGATTATGTATGCAAGGCAATCTGTGAATTTCACTCCTGAGAAACAGTAAGAGTGATTCTTCATGCTCCACGCAGGCAAATCCTTCTTAGAGGATAGATGCAAATGTGGTACAGACTTAGAAAGTCTTATTTATAATCTGGAGACAAGGAAATAGCTTTTAGGGAATGAATATAAAGAAAGCTATGTATTGAGTAAAGAAGATGGAGAAGGTAAAGAAGATAGTGGAAAAGGCTTCCACGTAAAGAACGAGAGTGGAAATCCCTTCTTGAAAGGAGAATATGAAAATAATAAATGTAACTAAAAAGCAGAAGTATGAGAATATGAAACTTCAACACTATTGATAATGATACAGTGAAACAATCAATGAGATTGTACTTTAATATACAATTAAGTATAAATTTGTTAAATAAGACCATCTAGAAAAAAATAATGCCCAAGCTGGTATGCATTGAAATCTGGTCCTTCATACATTACTCTATGAAATCTACAAGGAGAAGTAATTTTGACGTACATGAGACTATAGAAGTATTAATATTCTTCCATTCAGTAATTTCCCTTCTAAGTATCCATTCCTAGAAAATCATTCAAAATATTAGGAAAAAAATGAAGATACTCTTTGTAGAATTATTTGAATGACAGTTCTTAAACTGTATCAGCCCAGCATCTGGGGAATGATTAAATCAACTATGATAACTCTACTTTCTAGGATTTAATACAGCTTTTAAAATTATGACATGGACATTTTTAAAAAATGCAGACTGACAATTGAAGTACTGATACACATACATGTTACAACATGGAAGAACTCTGAAACCGCTAAGTGAAAAGTGGCAGGCACAAAATCTTATTGTATGATTCCTCTTATAAGAAATGATTAGTGAGAACAGGCAAATTCACAGAGACATAAAGTGACATCAATCTATGGAGACATGTGGTGGTTACCTGAGGCGAGGTGTGTGGAGGTGGGATGCAGGAATGTGGATGACAGCTAGTGGTTACTTTGTGGGGTGGCAAAATTTCCCAACTTAGATTGCGATAAAGTTGTAGAACTCTGTGAACCTATTAAAAACCATTGAACTATAGTCTTAAAATTAACCAATGCTGTCTCACTAAAGTTACACCTCAATAACAGCATCCTTTATAAATACAGGTTGAATATATACTATAATTAAAACTAAGTTACATAAATACATGAAAAACAGTCTACACATAAATACAACCAAAGGTCAACAGTGATTTGGTTCGGAAAGTGAATTTATGGGTGAAAATTTTTGCCTTCTTTCATTGTCCAAAATGTTACTCATGGGGTTCGATTTCTTTCATTATTAAGAAAAAGTAGGTATAATTAATAAATAGAAGAATCATTCTCCACAGTTCCATCTCCCCTGTAATCTTCTTTGACCTTGTAGAATCAAGAGTCAGAAATATCACCATCCAATGGCTATCACGAAGCCATCTAGCCATTTCAGGCTATTTGATACAAATCTGTGAATGAAAAAGAAAACCATAGTAATGGGTTTAACACCCCCTAAAACTATATACATTAAAAATTCTCGCATATTGAAAATAAATGTGTTCTCGTTTTAGGAAGTGATCGAAGCGATTGCAGAGTGTGCATTTAAGACTTCACCTTTTCCAATTCTCCTTTCATTTGAGAACCATGTGGATTCGTAAGTATTCAGCATGTTAGCAAGGCATCTTTTTCCCAAAGAAAGAATTATCTAATCATTATCTATCAGATTTAAGATGATATGATATTATTAATGGTGTTCTTCAATCATGTTGTATATTAAGTGGTGTGTTTTCATTTGTTATTTGATGAAGCTAATTCATTTAAATCTCATAAATATTAAAATAACCCACTGAACTTGTGCAGAATCCATTTTCCTGATGTAGTATGGTTTTTAAAGTGGAACACATTTTCTTCCATGGGACATGTCTTTATTACAGATTTGGGATGCATTAGGCCACTTTTATAAACACTCTTCATTAGCTCCTTCTATTTCATTCTATTTTACAATCAGTTTTGCTAACTCAAAAGTGCCAGTTCCCTTCTGTTCCTTGTGGCTGGTGGAGCCCAAGCTATAAATTCTGTTCTGCCACTTGGTCCGTGGACAGAAGTCAGTCCATGAAAACCTCCATCTTTCCCCTTCCCATGGACTTTCCCCATTTGTTAAAATCTTTAAACATTTTCCTATCTCACAATAGCCTGCATTTACTGCTGAGCTACATAAAGAAAAGGTAATTTTGACTTAACTCTTTTTCTATTCTTTTTATCACAAATTACCAAGGAGAGACATATTTAAATCTAGTACTTGTTATATTAATTTGTCCCAGAGTTACTCTCTTTAAAGAGCTTCAGAATTAAAGATCCTTTTCTAAATTAAATCAAAGTTCATGGAATTAACATTCTAGTCCATAGAATTACAATGTCTGAAGAACACACAGGGGTGTACAGTTGCTCAAAAAGACCAGTGGGAAACCCCTCCTTTCATCTCAAGAACCTAAGCCAGATTTCTCAACTAAAAGCCAGAAAACAGCCCCCTGTCCTAACTGGGCTCTTTTTACCCTTTTTCCTATTAAGAATCTTTCCCAGGTCACTGATCTTCTTTGCCTAACTAATTTGCAACACATGCTTCGATTCACTAATTCTTAAAGAATTTATTAAATCTTAAAGAAGTAGTACGGTCATGATCAAATTTCAGCTTGAACAGTTTTTGAGTTGTTAACTGTGATAATGTGTTAACATACACATGGAGAGCTTATTTCAAAGTAATCAATTTTATAATTATCTGTCTTTCTAGTTTGCCCTCAGGAAATCCATATGACATTTTTCTGGCTTTTGGTTCTGTTTCATTAGGAAACCATCATCCCATGAATGATGTAATCATTTGGCATACCATTTCCCCAACACTCCTGAGGGTCAAAGGAAGAAAAAGCAATTTATTCGGTCCCAGGGCTCTTTCTACTCTTACTAAAAGGAGCGTCTCTTCACTGGCTGTATTTATACCTTCTTTGCTGTGACAGCTCTGATTTGCAAGTGACTTTGTTGGAGCACTTTCTCATCTATGTCCATTTGTTCATAATTGAGCTCTAGTAATATGTTAGCACTTTCAGGGACTGCATGTTGCCAACTTGTTGAAGGGTTATTTCCTTTTTGGAAGAAAAGGCACCTAGCTTAGTTACTTTCTTAAAGAAATGTTTCTATTTAAATTAAACAAAATGGAAGGTTATGGTTTTATTCTGGAATATTACACCTGCCCTATTGAACTCTCCCCTGAGGTTAACCAGAGAGGTGGCAGCAATCACCACCATCACAAATATATTTTGTGCCAAGTAACTTTCCAGATATTTCACATGCCTCAGCTCATGTGAGCCCATGTGCTTCTAAGTGTAAATATTAAATACTATCCCTATTCTACAGATAATGAAACTGAATACCAAAGAGGGTAACTTGCCACATACAGCTAAAATGTGATAGAGATGGGATTTAAATCCTGCTAGTCTGGCTTAAGAACTCCCACTTGTAACCAACGCCATCCCCTACATCTGAACAGAAGCACGAGGAGCCTTCCTTCAGGACAACCAGCGCATCTGCAAAGCCGTTGCCTGCAAATGTTCACATTTATGTGGCTTGTAACCTTCAATCAAAATATGTTTTTGTGCATTTTTCTATACCAATAATACAGAGAATCCAAAACTAGGCATGAAAACTAATTCCTACAATGTACACAAAATCAAGGAAGCTAGTGCCAGAATACTGCAGTTTCTGGTTTAAAAATGACAAATTTAGCTATTTAAAGTTCATTAATAATTCATATGTGATGAAAGAAAATAGGAAAACAGCCTTCCTAAGACGCCATGATTGTATTCCAGACCACTGAGAGAAGGTGATGGCAGTGAAGAGCTAGGAGACTGAATTCTATTGTAGAGGAAGTGTGAGGAAGTTTGCTTCCTGCTCCCTCGTCCTTCACCTCCAGATATCAGAATTGCTTAGCCAGGGTCATTTCCTGGGAGGGCTACACACACACTCAAAAAAAACTGATCAACTCCCCCTTTGCTGGCCAAACCCTATACTTGGTTTGTGGGCTGCGTTGCCTGGTTTCTGAGCCCGTGCCACACAGTCAGAAAACCCCTTCTCATTAACCCCGGTGGTCGCCCCAGAATCTTTCTCAAGATGGTGACTCAGCAGCACATCACCAAAATACCTGAAACCTGTCTCAGGTGAACCATTTTATTGTCCTCGGTGTTGCGTGTACAAAATGTCAGATTCTGAACTCTGGTCCCAGCTAATTTGAGCTGTTTATCCACAAGAAACTCACACTAGAAAAAAGAAAGAAAGCCATTGACTTTTCTGGTTTTCTCTTCTGATATTTGAAACCACCTATCCTGGACAAGAGGAATCTGCCATCTCCTGCTTTCTGCTTGTCCACTTGGTGCTTTGAAAAGTGCAGATTGCTGAGCTGCACCCCCACCTCTGAATTAGAATTTCTAGAAGACTTGAAAATCCTTAAAAAAACTTTTAAAAAAGCCCTGGTCAACACTAATGTTCCACTTAACTTGTGAACTGGCATTTTCAAAAACAACACAGACAATTGTGGGATTGTGGACAAGGTTCCTAATTTCTGTGAGTTGTAGATTCCTTCTCTGTAGGAAAGGAGGTTGGTTTAGTTCAACCTGGAGGATTTACCCTGGGAAATGGACAAGTTCCTTGTTCCGAAAGCTGACCACTTGGCCAGATGCCTACACTTCCGGCGTGGGTCACATTTTCAGAAATGTCTGCTATGGCCTGATGCTCAAAATGCATTTCTGAATTTTTTCCTCTCACTTCATGTCCATGGTAGCTGGTATTGATGCTCTAAACACTTTAGGATTTTTTTTTTCTGGTGCTAATTGTAATGTTAATGCTTTTTACTTCTGAAGTTCTGACCTGCAATTAAAGTCACTTTGTTTTCCTCTGATTTTTTCTATTCAATTTGCTCTCTACTCTGATTTAATTCCCTTAAGTGGGCATTGTGTATTTACTGAGAACATGAATAGCTTAATTATATAAACAGTTTATTTTACCTTCTTCTTGGACACCTACCTCCTGTTCTCTCCAGCTCAGCTGGTTTTGAGGCAGATCTTTAGAAGTCCAAGTTAAAAAATGCTCATCATCTTTAATCACCAGAGAAATAAATGCAAATCAAAACGACTTTGAGATACCATCTAACTCCAGTAAGAGTAGCCCACATCGCAAAATCCCAAAATTACAGATGTTGGTGTGGATGTAGAGAAAAGGGAACACTTCCACATTGTTGGTGGGAGTGCAAACTAATACGTTCCTTTTGGAAAGAAGTTTGGAGAACACTCAGGAATCTAAATGTAGACCCGCCCTTTGACCCTGCAATTCCTCTTCTAGGTGTATATCCAAAAGACCAAAAATCATTTGGCAATATTTGCACCAGATTGTTCATTGCAGCCCAATTCATAATTGCCAAGTCACGGAAGAAGCCCAAGTGCCCATCGACCCATGAATGGATTAATAAATTATGGTAGATGTATACCATGGAATATTATGCAGCCTTAAAAAAGATGAAGACTACCTCTTTTATGTTCACATGGAGGGACCTAGAACATATTCTCCTGAGTAAAGTATCTCAAGAATGGAGGAAAAAGTATCCAATGTACTCAGTACTTCTATGAAACCAACTTATATTTACTCACACTTTCATATGAAAGATAGAACACAACTATAGCCCAGGGTGAAGGAGAGAAATGGACTGGGAAGGGAGAGGAGGGGGAAGGTTTGATAAAGGGAGAGTAAATAATGTGACCACACCTATGGAGCATATTATAAGGGTACAAGTCAAATCTGTCAAGTGTAGAACATAAATGTCTTATCACAATAATCAAGTAAATGAGGCAAAAGCTATGTTGATTGGTTTGATGTAAGCACATCTGATTGTATAAAAAAATCAACACATTGTACCACACATATGCATAAATGTATTCACGATCTATGTGTATATGACTTAATAAAAAAAATTTAAAATTTTTAAAAAGCTGTAAGATAAATAAATAAATAAAAGTCCATGTTAGAAAAAATAATAAATAATTAAAAAATAAGGATAAAAATCCAAATTAGATATAGAACATTCATTCCTCTTCAAGTATTATCCTCAGACCAAAAGCACCTGCATCACAGGGGAGCTTGTAAGAGAAGTAGCTGAGTCTGGGCCCCCACCCTGGAATAGGTGTGAGAATCTCCACTGTTTCTTTTTAATTTCAGATTAATATAAGGGTACCTATGATTAGGTTATGTTGTTTGCCTCCATTTTTATAATACCCCCAGGAGACAGATTGGAATGAAGTGGTGCAGCTGAGCTCTAAGCCCTGTGGTTCATTGACCACCAGCATCAGAATTACCTGCAGCCTTGTTTAAAATGTATGTTTCTGGGCTTTAACCCTAACTACACGAATCAACTAGGGATTTGGCCTCGTCACCTGCAGCCTTAATAGGTCAGGCAACTCTTTTTTGTAATTGAGTGAAAATTATGGCTCCAGCAAAATCCTCAAGGTCTGACTTGGGAACTACTTGGGAGAGGACTTTTGCTACAGATATGTGGAACATGTCTCCCCCAAATATTCCCACTGGTGAGAACGTGTTTCCCTGGACAATCCTGAAAGGAGGAGATTAGAGTAAATCTCTTCCCCTTTCAGTCCAGGTCTCTAATCAAAAAGAATTTTGGGCTTCCAAGTTCCAACACTCAAGAGAAACTTCATCATGGAAGTCATCTACTTCAGCACCTGCTGACTTGTTTTCATGTATCTTAGAAATTTTTAAACTTGAACACACATCAGCATCATCAGAAGGTTTCCTGGACTCCACTGCACCAGATTCTCTGATTCAGAATCTGCATTTCCAGTAAACTGCAAGTGATATTGACGCTGCTGGTCCAGGGACCACGCTCAAAGTAGTAAAGCTCTGATATTTAACAGAGTCATTCTGTGAAAGCAAAATGGAGGGTTTGTACAGTTTCTTGAGTGCAACCTGGAACAGGTAGACCCAGCACAAATGGACTTGTTCTCAGCTACTGCCAGAGAACAGGTTGACTTGGTTGAACCCCACTCCCCTTGTGAGTTATCACTGGAGAAAGAGCACCTGGATTTGGAGATGGCAGGGGTCTTCCTATTCCCAAAGTCTCATCAACACAGTCTAAACAATCACTGCCAGTGCTTTCAGGGTCGCTCCTCTAACGAGCAGTTGTTCTGATCTCCCTGATACTGTGGAGGAAGGTTGCAGTCTATTCTGATGGCTAGATAAGCAATGTAGTAAACTCTCATACAGGCCAAGAAAGGCAAGGTGAGAAGGTGCAAGGTTGCTAAGGAGGGCTTTGCAAGACTTTGAATCTTGCCTTTCCTCTCCTTCTAGTTCCAAGAAAGCAATGACCTTACAGATTCATATTTGTACCTCACAGAATTCACTTGACCCCACCAAGTGCATACTTTATTTTTTTTCAAAAGGATATAAAGCGTGTTTTTGCTTATGAAGCACCGCAATATATTTTGAACTTGCAATACTCCTATTCCCAGGAAAAAAATCAGTCCATGATCCAGGCTTAATATTCATGCAAGAGAGAATGAAAATAAGAAACCACATTTTTTAGTCAATTTGAATTATTATGAAGAACGCTTTTCATCACTGTTACTTCTTCTTAGCACAGTCCCAGTTCTGCTGAAATGTATTGAGCATGTAAAGAGAACTGTTGGAGATCAAGTTCGACAGCCCGTAGATCAAAATCAGAGTCCATAAACCCAATGGAATTGGATACCTTTATAATGATATTTAACTTTCCACAAAATGAGAAAGAAAAAAAGTATTTCTTTTTAAAAGGACAAGGAACGCAGAAGCATTGAAAGAATATGGATACTCCTCTGTATGAACTGTGTTTATAAGTTCCTGGGCACACGATTTGTCTAGTCAAGCTGGCGGCAGCCACTGTGTAACAGCAGAATCATCTTACATTTGCCCTGCTCTTTTCACGTCTCGGAGACGTTTGCATCCATTATTTCATTTCATCTCAGCATCCTCTGTCCCTTTCCAAGAATAGTTATTACCTCCTCATTTTATGATCCAGAGTGGTTCAGAGCTTGGAGCTCAGCTCAGCAAACCCTGCAGCCCCAGCCTTTTCCTAACAGACCAGCTTGCCTCTGACAACACACGCAGGCTGAACCCACCTCTGCTTCCCTGTTAGGGACGTAAGAGATACACACACCTGTCCCCGAGGTGCCTGCCACCCGCCACGGCTAGCTTTCCTCCAGTTGTCTTTCTGCCTGCCCTTGTCTACATTTTGAGATTCCCCCCCATCCCCCTCTGCAGGTGCGTTTCTCTGACTTCCTCCTTCCCCCTCCCTGTGCTCCTCCCTCCCGGCTCTCCCCTCTGCTACCCTCCCCATCACCTCATCAATACTCCAGGCAGCTCTGTGGCCCTGACAGATTTCACCCAAGAATCCCCATGGGGTCAGGAAAGGGGACTGAGTCTCTGCCCCTGCGCATTCCAGGGGTCCCGTGACAGGCGAATGGTGCATCTGTCCACCTGTGTCCAGGCGGGGCAGCCTCGGGACCACCTCCGTGGCCAGGGCCCTCGCCGCCCACCTGTGCGTGCTGTTTCAAGTCGCATAAGCCAGGATAAAGATTTAGAATGACCACAACTGGTCCTCACGGAGGGGCTGGGGCTCGCCCCCCTTTGCAATCCCGTTGGGCGTCTGAATGAGCCTCCCTGACTCCTTCTCTCTCCTCAGCCCGAAGCAGCAGGCCAAGATGGCCGAGTACTGCCGGCTCATCTTCGGGGACGCGCTTCTCATGGAGCCCCTGGAAAAATACCCGGTAAGCGGTCCTGAGCGCGCGCAGTATTCATGAAGGGGCTGCGGGGAGCCTTACCCGCTTCCTGTCGGTGTTTGCGTTTCTTGGGAAAATCAATTCGCGTGACAATAAACTGTCCAGCCGGGAGGGGGCAGCACTGGGGACGACTGAGGGTGGGGACAGGACGTGGGTCTGGCCTGCTCCTGTCCTGCTCTTGACCCTTCCCCTCCCGTGGCCTCTCCTCACCCTCACTGCCCGAGAAGATTCAGTCTGGAGGGCAGACTCCCCTAGCAGCAGTCAGCCCGCGGGGACAGCCCGAGGGATGAGGGACTGGGCGGTCTGACCCTCCAGGACAGCTCATCACACCCCTTTGGGACCAGTGGGTCAGCCAGCAGGACACCACAAGTGGCCCGTGTCTTCCGAGCCTGTCCCCGCTGGCTGCGGCCCACGTCCTCACACGCATCTTCTGTTAAGGCACGACTCAGGCTTCCTTTTGCCTCGATCACAGCCCTGCTTTGGAAAGAAAAGCAGCAGAAATATCCCAAAGCAGGCGCTTCCCTCTGGAACCCTTTGGTCCAGTCTCCTCAGACCCTTCAGTGAGTTCATACCCAGACTGGCTGCAGGCAGACTACAGGGCCTAGAGGGCGAACCAAGTTCAATAGACTTGCTGAAAATAACCCACGTGTGCCTTGCGTACAGGCTCGCTGATACAATATCTAATAACCCTCTCGTGGGAAATTGATTTTCCCATTCTATGAGCAAACTTGAAACCCTAGAAATAAGGCTTGCAAATATAGTAGCTTCAATCTCAGGGCTGGAAGGAAATCTCAAGTTACCCGGTTCACCTCTTCTGATGCCACAGCTCAGCTACCTCATACCAGGATGGGGATTTCCTGTTTGTAAACTATATCTGAAAAAGTAGATTCCCTGGGCTCATCTGGAAACTGCTGCCCACCCTCACCAGCTCCTCCTGTCAGGTGCCTGGCCCCCACCTCGGAAAACTTAGGCCAAAGCCTTCTTATCTGTCCTAGATCAAAGCTGTGGGATTTATAGTCTCTGGTCTTATTCACATAGATTTTGTTTGTGGAAAAATAAGAGTATGGTAGTTAAAATATATCTTTGATGTTAAGAAGGAAGGACCCACTTCCTTTAATGAGGGACATGGTTGGACCTGGTAAAGAGTGATCTAGGCACTCTTGGCATCTATAGCTGTGCTGGGGGTCTGGGCAGGGAGTCTGAAAGGAAGGAAGGGGTAGCAATTTTAAAGAGTGCATTTTCCTTTTCTGTTAGCTGGAATCTGGAGTTCCTCTTCCCAGCCCGACGGATTTAATGTATAAAATTTTGGTGAAAAATAAGAAGAAATCACATAAGTCTTCAGAAGGAAGTGGCAAAAAGAAGCTTTCGGAACAAGCTTCCAACACGTACAGTGATTCTTCCAGTGTGTTCGAGCCTTCGTCCCCAGGAGCTGGTGAGGGGCTGGTGGGCTCTCCTACTTGGGTTGTTTGTGGACATAGGAGTTGGCTCTTAGAGATTAGCCTAGACAGACTTTTTACATTCCTATTGCCGCACAGTTTTCTACTATGTTGTTGGTTTTCTATTGCTGCTACAAACTTGGTGGCTCCAAACATCACAAATGTATTATCCTCTGGTTCTGTAGGTGACCAGGCCCACAAGGTCCCAGGGGGCTGCATTGCAGGTGTGGGAGGCTGCCTTCCTTTCTGGAGGTTCCAAGGCTGAAGCCATTTCCTTCCTTTTTCCAGCTTTTTAAGGCCACCGACATGCATTAGTTCAGAGACCCTTCCTCCAGCTTCACAGCCAGCAATGTTAGATTTTACTAACCCTTCTTCTGTAGTCACAGCACCCTCTGACCACAACCGGGCAATGACCTGTGTGTTTAAGGACTCACCCAGATAATCTAGGGTTATCTCTCCATGGCAAGGTCCTTAATCTCATCCACATGTCCCTTTTGTTACGCAAGGTAACATACTCACTGGGCACAGACCCCTTGGCCATTATCCTGGCTCCCACATGGACCACATGATTTTAAGCTTTATAAGGGGGAATATTAACCCTGGACTAGGCACTGACTCTATTCTCCTTAATAACACGCATGCTGAAGAGTTCTGGCTGTTTTGATTTGTCTACATTTTACAGAACTTTTAAAAATTGTGACATGGCAAAATCACTCAAATTTGCTATCAAAGCTACTAGGAAATGGTTAATATCATTCTTTTTCCTTTTAAATTGAGGTTGAAATAGATTTTTGTGGTGAGTAAAAGAATTCAATGTGGGCACTCTTGCTTTATTAGTCATGCAATCTAATTCATTTTCCAAGTTCAGTCTGAGTCTTGGCAATCTGAAAACCACATTTCAAAGATTTCCTGATTGGAGAGGGTGATTATACATGGGTCACTATGAAAGTTTTGAGACAGACCGTGTCATAGGCCATTATTTCACTTCCAAGAAACACAGTCTGATTCACCTGGGCAGGTTTCAACATGCTCTGCTTCTCTGTGTTGCTGGGAGGGCCCCTTTTGTTTCCATCCCATGGATTTTATGTCTCTTGATTGGGGATGTCTCAAAACTTTCATAATGGGAGGACATGTTAAGCTCAACTGTAGGAATTATTTTAATTAAAATTTAACCAACATAGGAACAATCACTCTGGAAAACTCTTTAGTAGTACTTTTAGGAAGTACTGAAGCTGAATATAGGCACCCCCTGGACCCAGGAATTCCATTTCTAGGTATATACACAATAGAAATGCATGCTTAGGTCTACCAAGACACCTGTACAGGAATTGCTTAAAGCAGCTCTAGTCAGCATAGGCTAAGACTGGAAACCAAACAAATGCACAACAGCTGATAAATAAATCATGATATAGTCACTCAAAGGAATAATATACAACAATGAGAATGATCTACAGTCACACAACATATGCATAAATCATTATTCATAAACATAATGTTAATAAGCAGAAGTCAAATGCAAGGAAGTATATTTACTGTATGAGTCCATCCATACAAAGCACAAAAATAGGCAAAACTGACCAATGCTGTTATAAGTCAAGATAATGGTCACCCTTGGGGAAGAAGAAACTAGAAATGAACCCAAAAGGGCTTCTTGGGTTCGAGAAGAAATCTTTTCTTTCTTTGGGCAAAATCCCTAAGTAATGATTGTATTAACATTTTATTTCTTACTCTGTATACTGGTAATGCAGACACATTCATTTGGCAAAAATTCATTGCACTGTGCGTTTATGATAGTCATACTTTTCTGTGTATCTATTAGGCATTAATTAAAGATTTTTAAGTAATTAAAATTAGAAAATACAAACTTTAGGTCATTTTTTTTACAAAAGGGTTCTCGTGGGGATGCCAATTTATCTTCTCTTCTGTTTTTGTATCTCAGTTGCCAATTCTTTTGCTGTTTAGACTAAAATCCTTATCCACAGATGTTATATAATTCTTTGGAAGGGTTTTGTTTTGTAGCTCTTGAATGTGTACTTTAAACATTATTATGCAATTCTTTCAAAATTTTTTCAGAAATAACTTTTTGTTTTCGGTGTGAAAGTTCTTTTTGAAGTTTGGAAGTGAATACCATTAACAGGCCTACCATTAACACCTGTTTCCTAACACAGCCCTATCCTTTTGAAGCTAGCACATAAATTTTGTCTTGCTTTGCATGTGGGTGCTTGGGGGAGAGGTGTTTCTGTTTTTTGGTTTTTTACCATCTGCCTTTCCCATTACCAGTTCTCTCCCTCTTATTAACTGGATGCATAACACAAATGACGATTTTTACAGGCAGTGAACATGATTGCTTAATACAGAGAGAGAGTAGCAATCTGTTAGTTATTCAGTAGATTTCCTAAGCTAGCCCTGTAGTCTATTATGCAATCATTATTTATTTTGACGGAAATTTTTGGACATTTTAATATGTAGGTAGTCCCCTGAATAAAGACCATTGCTAATTTGCCATTTGGTTTGTAGATGTTCACAGTACTGGGAACTCAGACAACCTGAAAAACGTGAAATGGATTTTGTTTCAAAACTAATTTATATATCATGCTGACTAGATACCTTTTCCAGGATTCAGCCCTTTGCCCTAAAGAACTAGGGGAAAGTAAGATTTTTTTTTTTTTAGGAGTTCAACAAGATTCCTCCCTCCAAAGACGTAGAGAAAAATCAGTTCTCTGCTTTTGTTGTAAAGCAACATAAACCAAAGAATGACCTGACTGGATATTTGAAATGACTGATGTGTCACTGTGTTCCATGAAGTGTTTTTCAGAAAGCTGTGCTTTTTAAATTACTTGATTAAAAGAATCTTCCTTCAGATTTTAAAAACATGTAGTAATAACTTAGGGCTAAAATTTGATTATAACAAATATTTAGGTGGCAACATCCTAAAACAATGAGTCTGTAACATAGTAATAAAATATGTTTCTATCCAAAGTATAATTGACTTACCTTATTAACACGATGTTGGCATCTTAACGTGTTTGTCTGTCTATGGTTTTGTTTAATAAATAGGCCTTAATAACCCTCAGTGGTCCCAGAAATCTTTTCTTTCTGAAGGTATTTCTCACTGCTGTCATTCAGTAATTGATTGAACATTGTTAGCCAAATGGAAACATTTATAAGCTTCTTGGAGGACAGTGCTCTGGGCGCTCTGTCATTTATATATTAATAGATTGGGTAGGACAGCTAACTTTCAGAGGGCCAGGGTGGGGGTGGGGAGATTGCCAATGCAAGTTGCTTTATTGTTGGGCCAATACTGCCATCTACTGGAATGATTGTGCTATTGCCAAATGTTTAAAGGTAAACAATTTTGCACTACTTTACTTTTAACTTGAAAATCTTTTTACATAACTGATAGTACCAAACTCAAGCCCAGAACTATGGAAGAATGTAATTCCTCATACTAGTGTGGATATTTAATTTAACATAAATGTCCACTAAATCTTAAAATGATTGCATATTGGCTAAAGAGGAAGCTGAATTATTTCTGATGGAGTTAGATTTTCGTAATTTTTAAAAAGTTCATCCATTTTATCTCACCATTTTCTAAGATACATGCATTGTGTAGAAAATAACACACCCATCAAATAAACTTTCAGAAAAATCCTAGGACATGGTTGAAACTTTACCATATTTGTACAGTGACTTGTGTTACCAAAGCTCCACCAGTCCTACCCAAGTTCCTGCCTTCTCCAACTTCTGTGAGATCCTCATGGCCTTGGGAAAGTTTGACAAAGGTTACTGAGCTATGTATGTGCTGACCAAGCATAGCACTGAAGAGTCAGTGCTTAGGAAAGGAAGAAAAATCAAAAGATGGCTAGTTTATCTGTTCCAGGGTCATAGCAACCCCAAGAGAGAAAGTATACATCAAAATAAGATGCACGTACCAGAGAAAGAGAATCCTGTATGATACCATGCTTTAAAAAACATATGGAGAAAAAATATAAAGATAAGTATTTTGAATAGAATTTGGAAATTTTAATATATTTATTAACCATTAAAATTTAGAACATATATATTTTCAAAATGTCAGTATAATTTTCTATAACTGATCCCAGCACATTGGAGGCATACCTATATTTTCAGGTACTCAGGAGACGGAGGCAGGAAGATAGCTTAGTTTAAGGGTTCAAGACTAAGCTTGAGTCAGATCCTGTTTTCAAAATAAAATAAAAGAGATCAGATAAAAGTATTCCAAGGCTCAAATGAAGCAACGACTTGGAAAATATTTGAAAATTTTTTCCTATAACTAATAAAATTTAAATCCCTGATAAAAATTTTTAAAACAAACAGCCCAATCTCCAAGGAATAGTCAGATCACATTCTAGTAACGTGTGTTACAAGTGCTTTAAACCTGTACATGTTGACATCATAATCTGTTGTTAATTTTTCAGGGGAAGCTGATACAGAGAGTGATGACGACGATGATGATGATGACTGTAAAAAGTCTTCAATGGATGAGGTGGGTACCCAGGGCTTCTCTCAGGGGCATTAGATTTTGCCAGGCTCAGTAGACCCTCTGTAATCTATCCTATGGTCATCTTCTGCCATCTCGTGGCCAAAAGAGTAAATGTGTGGCCTCCAACTTCCAACTTCAAATTTTGAGGCAATTACATGGATTGTCAATAGTCTGGAGAAGACACAGGATTTGGAAAAATATCCAGAACTATAAAATTCATTGCATTCTTGTAATTTTGGAATCACTAGAGCTAGATATTAATAAAAGCTCAAGTGTTCTGATTAACTTGATTAGCTCAGAAATATTAATAGCACAGAACCCAGAAACAATAGTCAGGGACAGGACAATGGGAATTTTAGAATTTTGTCCTAGCAAGAGTCCTCATCAAAAATTTTATGCTGAGTCTGTTTTCAAATGTGTTGAAGATTCTGTTTTAGTGCTTGATGCTTTATAGTTTAGCTTAAAATAAAGCAAATAATAGCTTATTCTTACTTGATGTTCTTCCCCTTATAATAATAATTATTATTATTATTTTGCAGTTTTGGGCTGGGGATGGGTTTGAACCCACCACCTCCAGCATATGGGGCCAGCGCCCTACTCCTTTTAGCCACAGGTGCGGTCCCATAATTATTATTTTTTTAATGTCTAAAATTTTGCTTCATTATTTTGCCCCTAAATTTCTGGAGGAAGGCTGTTTATAATGCCTAGCAAGTTATATGTGTCTGAAATTCTTTCAATTGAGTTTAATTTTCAGTTTGTGATTCTTGATCATTCTAGAGCTACCTTACCAATTGGTAGTCCATTGGCAAATAAGATTTTCCAGTTGAAATATAACCAAAGTATTGCTACTAGAGCTTTCAAAAGAAACCTTGTCTCCACGCATTCTCTTGTTCAAAAATGTGAGAAACTATTAGATCGGACTACAGAGGCCTCTGTAGCACCACTGATGCGGTATTGTTTTTCTTCTTTATTAAGAAAGAAAAAGTAAAAAGGTAATGTGTAATAGTTAATAATAGCTAAAGTGACATGAGATTTTACTTTTCTAAGCTCTTCACACAAACTGACTTACCAGCACAATAAGACTCACATCCTAGAGGGGCTGCCTGTCTCCTCGTTGTGGAGTCAGAGGCTGGAGCGCGTGAGGGACTTGCTCCAGGTCTCAGCACTTCTCACTAATGGCCTTGGGATATTAAATCAGGCAGTCCGGCTCTGGATCCTGAGCCATTAACCTTTACGCTGGACTATCCTGCTCGTCTAACAGACTTGCAGGGAACCCAGAAGGGAGGGAGGAAAGAAAAATTGTGAAGAAAAGCAAGAGTAGTTTGTTTAGCCACCCCAGCCCAGCCCACTTCTGCAGGCAACTTTTTTATTAGTATTATTATACTACTACTAAAATTTTTTAGTTCACTCCAATGGTCACCTACATACTTTCTTTTATTGTACAGTGTATTACTGATTTATTGACCTTTAACATCGTCTGTGGAGCTCATGGAAGATGAGCTTCTCCAACTGCAGTGTGCATTCCAATCACATTATTAAAATGCAGATTCTGGCTCTCTGGCTTCCCAAGACCAGCCTGAGCAAGAATGAGACCCTTGATCTCCACTAAAAATAGAAAAACTAGCTGGGTGTTGTGACAGGCACCTATAGCCCCCAGCTACTCAGGAGGCTGAGGCAGGAGAATCGCTCGAGCCCAGGAGTTTGGGGTTGTTGCAGGCTGATCCCATGGCATGCTAGCCATGGGGCACAGTACAGAGCACAGAGTGAGACTCTATCTCAAAGTAATAATAATAATATTTCACAAATAAAATAAAATGCATATTCTGGCTCAAAGGCCTGCACGGGGGCTCAGATCCTGCATTGCTGACAGGGTGGTACTGATGCCCTTGGGACCACATTGCCAACCACCACTCAACCTCCCTCCTCCCACCCCCCACCCTTCCCTTTGCTTTCTCCTGGAAGGAATGTTCTATTGGTAATAATCATTTTCAGAAGACAAGGGGTGAGTCAGGTGGTCATTTTCCTGGGAAAATAACCCTTGATACTATAATGTTCACTCAGAAGATGTTTTTGGTTATTTATTCCTGCTTCCAGGGGACAGCTGGGAGTGAGGCCATGGCCACGGAGGAGATGTCCAACCTGGTGAACTATATTCAGCCAGTCAAGTTTGAGTCATTTGAAACTTCAAAAAGTAAGTTTTCCCTGAAGAAAACCCCTAATACTGTGTATAATGAATACATTTTCAATACAAGGTTATTCAAAATAAAAAATGTTACCCTTCATTAGAGCTCTTCTAGACTGATGAGGTCTTGAATATCCGTACAAATTTACTGTCTTATTATCTTTACACATAGATAAACATAGATGTATTTTAATATATTAAAAATAACCATATGAGAAAGTATTTTAGGATATTATCCCCCAAATACGTAACAGGTCCACAGTCTAACATGCCCAGAGGACAGCTAACTGAGAATTTTACTTTTGTTTTTTGTTTCTAGCAACACACTGGAATCCAGCCAATATGTATGTGATAGTGTCGAAATAAACTCCCATTCCCCAAAAGGGAAGAGGGCAAAACCGGGCCAACCCTGATCCCTGGAGCCTGGATCAATCAACTCTCATTTCATTTGTTCGGCACATTTTATATATTTAGGAGAATATATCAACTTCCCATTACAGTTTGTGTTTTCCCTTCATCCCAGTCACATCTGCAGTAGATGCAAAGAAAAATACTATCTTAACCCAGAGAACAGAGCACATTCACGAAGGTGCCCTTTGCATGTCCATGAACTGTGAGATGCCATCAGATTAAGAGAATCCTTGAAACGTAGCAGCTGTTCATAAAGATGTGCTCTTAAAAAAATTGAAATTTGTATATGCAGCAGCCTCTTGAAAAAAGGATGGCTTTATAGATAAGTGAAATTTCAGGCCTCTGCATAAGATGCATTTCATTATATTTGTATCATGTCCCCCCAAATAATCAACTTAGTGAGCTCTACAGCAAAGAATTCAACTTCCAGATATTGTTTATACGCAGATACGAAAAGTCCAACTTTTCTTTGATGTCGTAATTACGGATGCTTCTGACCACTTAATTACTGATGCTTCTGACCAATTGCTTGTTCATTTTGAAGCATCCTAAACTAGTTATTTTTATATTACTGTAACTTCCATTGGCTGCAAAGTAACTTCCTAATTCATTAGCTAAAAGCTCCCAGACGAGTAGCCAAGTGTGAGAAAAAGCTGATGCATTTTAGTTCTGCAGAACTTTGCTAAAGATGGCACTAGCCAGACTTACAAACAAGCACTTTTCTCCCTAGGTGTTATAGCATGTTAATACTTTTTTATAAAAAGAAAACTGAACATGTTTTGCACAGCACCCATTAATGCTGACTTCATAAACCATATGAAAGTAGATTTAGGATGGACCAAAAGAAGGAAAGTCAGGGTCTCTGTCACCTCTGCTCCTTCACTAGAGGGACCTACGTCTAGCTCTCTTTGAAAGTGCTCTAAGCTTTCTCTTGGTTCTTCCTAAATAACAGAGTTATAGTGTGTTTTTGTTGTTTTTTGTTATTGTTGTTACACTGAAAAAGAAAAATGAAAGAAGTAAAAAAAAGAAAATGAAATTAAAAAGAAAAGAAAGGAAAAGAAAAAAAAGAAAGGAAAGGAAAAGAAATTTATTTGAATAAATTAGAGAGAATGAGAAAATAGAGAATGAAGCATTTTGGAAACAATTAAGAAAAAGAATGGGGGTATAATTTTGGAAGGAGGAGGTGTCTAAGATGGGAAAAATGTCTAAAAGGTAACTCAGTTTTAAAAACTTAGAGCTGCTTAATCAGCTTCATAGCTCTTGTCTGAATATCATGACATCACAGCTAATGTTTAGTTGGGAAGAAGGTAGAGACATTGTTTACCCTCAGTCTTTTTAAACTAACTTTGTTTCATTTTTCTCCCTCTAATTGAAGGCATGAATTCACTTTCAGAATGTTTCTGTTGCGTTCAAGAATAGTGAGACCTTCAGCAGGACCCTGACCTCTATTTTATTTCTTATCTAATATGAAAGCGTGTGGAAAAATTTCAAGGATCCTTCTGTTTTGAAATACCATACTTCTAATGTCACATTAGTTGTTTGTCTCAAGAGGGCACACACAAGCCACGAAGGTTACGATGCAGGCATAGAAGAAGTTGTCTGTGTCTACGACAAATGTTCCCATGGCCTCTTTAGTTAATCTTGTCAGCAATAAGCCCCAAGAAACCAATCTGAATGGATTTAGAACACAAGATTTCCACAGGGTCCCTGTTCTTTCTACAAAAAAAGTTTTCATTTCCACATTATACTGGTCGAAAATACATTTGTACCCCGATTGCACAACTGTAAGTAGATCTGACCCAAGTACTAACTTAAAAGTGATAACTAACAAGACTCAACTTTTGTTACAGGTAAACAATGCATGGAAAAAAAATTGAATATGAAAATTACATTGAAGATTAATTGTCCTCAATGTTTACTGAACATTTGCCTACATCTTTTGTAGTTTTATAATTTATAGCATTGAATTTTATTTTTCACTTTCCTATTTCATTGTTGTCGTTTAACTCAGAAAGAAATAAAAGTTTTGAAATGTCTTCCTTCGTGGAAACCAAAGGACTTGAACAGCTGACAAAGTCTCCCGTGGAATTTGTAGAGTATCCTTGATTTGACGACTGATACAGAGTTAACAGAGCTGAAGTCATGTGGTGTGTTTTTGTTTGTTTTCTTTTTTTTTTTTAAATTAAATCATAGCTGTGTACATTAATCCAGTCATGGGGTACAATGTGCTAGTTTTATATACAATCTGAAATATTTTCATCAAACTGGTTAACATAGCCTTCACAGCATTTTCTTAGTCATTGTGTTAAGACATTTATACTCTAAATTTTAAAAATTTCAAATGTACCCTTGTAAGATGCACCGTAGGTGTGGTCCCACCAATTATCTTCCATCCACCCATCCTCCCCCCTCCCCTCCCTATCCCCTTTCCCCATATTCTTGGGCTATAATTGGGTTATAGCTTTCATGTGAAAGCTATAACTTGGTTTCATAGTAGGGCTGAGTACATTGGATACTTTTTCTTCCATTCTTGAGATACTTTGCTAAGAAGAATATGTTCCAGCTCTTAACATGAAAGAGATAAAATCTTCATCTTTTTTGAGGCTGCATAATATTCCATGGTGTATATATACCACAATTTATTAATCCATTCATGGGTCGATGGGCACTTGGGTTTCTTCCATGACTTAGCAAATATGAATTGAGCTATAATACACATTCTGATACAAACATCTTTGTTATAATATGATTTTTGGTTTTCTGGAAATATACCTAGTAGAGGAATTGTAGGATCAAATGGCAGGCCTATTTTTAGATCCCTAAGTGTTCTCCAAACATCTTTCCAAAAGGAACGTATTAGTTTGCATTCCCACCAGCAGTGTAGAAGTGTTCCCTTTTCTCCACATCCAGCATCTCTGGTTTTGGGATTTTGTGATGTGGGCTAATCTTACTGGTTAGATGATATCTCAAAGTAGTTTTGATTTGCATTTCTCTGATGATTAAGGATGATTTTTTTTTTTTTGAGACAGAGTCTCACTATGTTGCTTGGGTGGAGTGTTGTGACGTCACAGCTCACAGCAACCTCGAGGTCTTGGGCTTAAACGATTCTCTTGCCTCAGCCTCCCGAGTAGCTGGGACTACAGGCGCATGGCTATTTTGGGGGTTCCAGTTGTCATTATTGCTTGGCATGCCTAGGCTGGATTCGAACCCGCCAGCTCTGGTATATGTGGCTTGCGCCCTAGCCGCTGAGCTGTAGGCGCCGAGCCTTTTCAGTGCACATTTTTTGAATACCTTCAGTGTGCTAGGCACAGGATGTGAAGAACAAATACAAAACTGAATTAAGGTGTGGTGTCCTTATCCTCACTAGGCTGCCAGTACAGTTGGAGAAATAACTTATAAACATGTATTATAATCCAACCTAGTAAGTCTGTAGTAGAGCTTTGGGGGCACAGAACAAACCTAATCTGCTCACTGTGGAAAAACACAGTCCTCTCTCTGTCTCTCTCCCTGTCAGAGCTATTTATTCCAGCTGCTTCAGGGCCTAGCTTTCTGCCATTCTCATCGAGTACTGCACCGAGACCTTAAGCCTCAGAATCTGCTTATCAATGCAGAGGGGTCTATCAAGCTAGCAGACTTTGGACTAGCCAGAGCCTTTGGAGTCCCTGTTCGTACTTATACCCATGAGGTGAGTCTGTTTATACTTTTCTTCTCTTAGCTTCCCAGGAGGTGTTCATAAGGGCACTCACAAAGTCACTAAAGATATCTGGCCAACAGTTTCTCTCTTAGTAAATGGAAAGAATCTCTGACCCTAAAGAGTCTTAGGGGCTCAGTGCCTGTAGCTTAGCAGCTAGAGCACCAACCACATACACTGGAGCTGGCGGATTCAGTCCAGCCTGGGCCAACTACAACCACAAAATAGCCAGGCATTGTGGCAGGCGCCTGTAGTCCCAGCTACCTGGGATGCTGGGCAAGACAATCGCTTAAGCCCAAGAGCTGGGGGTTGCTGTGAGCTGTGATGCCACAGTACTCTACCCAGGGCAACATAGTGAGACTCTGTATCAAAAGAAAAAGAGTCTTAGAGCATGGGCAGAATTCATTCTGTGAGGCTAACTGGACTTAGATACCAAGCCAGGACAGCTGAATAGCACACCATTACAATTATGATCAGTTGTCTCAAGTTTTCCAGAAATTTCCCAAATTGAGGGTTCAGAAAATAATGTTCTTCAGTAACATGGGCTAAGAAGTATGTATAGTCACTTTTCTTTTCTTTTTTCTTTTTTTTTTTTTGAGACAAGCGTCTCAAGCTGTTGCCCTGGGTAGAGTGCCATGGCATCACAGCTCACAGCAACCTCAAACTCTTGGGCTTAAGCAATTCTCTTGCCTCAGCTGTCCAAGTAGCTGGGACTACAGGTGCCTGCCACAATGCCTGTTTTTTTTTTTTTTTTGGTGACAGTTATCATTGTTTTAGCTGGCCCGGGCCAGGTTTGAACATGCCAGCCTTGGTGTATATGGCTGGCGCCCTACCCAATGAACTATGGGCACCGCCAGTCTTTTCTTTTCTTTCTTTTTGTTTTAAGGTCTGGAGTGCAGTGGCTTGATCATAGCTCACTGCGGCCTTGAACTCCTGGGCTGGAGTAATCCTCTTGCCTCAGCTTCCCAAGCAGCTGGAACTATAGGCACATGCTACCATACATGACTAATCACTATTTTGCCCAGGCTGGTCTCAAACTCCTCCTCATCTGCCTCAGCTTCTGAAAATACAGGGAATTATAGCATGAGCCACTGTGTCTGATTGTGTGTAGTCACTTCTGTTAGGTGAAATCAGAGGTAGAGGAAGAATGGAGGGAAGGAAACTAGTAAGAAGCTGAGAGTGAGCAGAGTAGTGTTGAGGAGCTGAGATATGGCAGTCTCCATGTGCTATAAACCACTTCTCCACTTCTTACTCTTATCCTTCAGGTGGTGACCCTGTGGTACCGAGCACCTGAAATCCTCCTGGGCTGCAAATACTACTCCACAGCTGTGGACATCTGGAGCCTGGGCTGCATCTTTGCTGAGATGGTACGGAGGCCTGCTCAAGTTCCACCCAGCCTACTCCTCCCCAAATCCAAGAACAGCAAAACTGTTTCTTGACCCAGAACTATGGCCTTTCCATCACAGGGTTCTCTCTAGAGTAGCACCAAGTGGGGAGTGGGGAAAGATGGGACTGTTGCCTCTGATATAAACCACAGTGTTAGGACATCCTCAGTCCTAGGATCTGTACTTTATCTCTTATCCCTGAAATGAACTAAATCATTTCTGTTTCTGTTTTAACTTTAGTCTGCATGTATTTGGGAGAATGAGTTCTAATTAGTGCCACCTTCATTTCAGGCCTCCATTTCAACATTTGTTTTTATTTTTATTTTTTTATTTTATTGGAGACAAAGTCTCGCTTTGTTGCCCTTGGTAGAGTGCTGTGAATAGCTCACAGCAATCTCAAACTCTTGGGCTCAAGCGATTCTTTTGCCTCAGCGTCCCGAGTAGCTGGGACTATAGACTCCCGACACAATTCCTGGCTATTTTTCAGAGATGAGGTTTCGCTCTGGCTCAGGCTGGTCTTGAACCTGTGAGCTCAGGCAATCCACACACCTCGGCCTCCTAGACTGCTAGGATTATAGGTGTGAACCACTGCGCCTAGCCCCATTTCAATATTTTTAGACCTTATTGTAGGGTACCAGGATTTTAGTGAAGCCAATTACAGTCAATACCCTTCATATAAACTAATGAAAGACTTAGATCATGTCCCCCCTCAACCTCTGGCTTTTCAGATTGAAGGATCCTGGAGGCTCAGCCTTATGTGGGAGTTCCCATACCATTTAATATAACAGTACAGTAGGCTGAGTCTTCAAATCAAATCAGCAACCCTTTATCTGGGTTGTAACTGGGGGCTTGGAGAACATTACCTATATCTGTATCTATATATATACACACACACATATAATGTGCATTTATCCCATAGTGCATTACCTTACAATTGCCCATATTCCTCTCTCAATTCATCAAAAAATATTTGTTAAGCACCTAGTATGTACCCAGCACCATGCTAGGTGCTGTGGGGAACACAGAAGAAATGGAAGACACAGTCTCTGCCCGCTGTGCTCCTATCTAGAAGTGGCTGCATCACAAGGAGGGGGGATGACCGCAGTGTCTACCCCACACCCCGTGAGTGGCTTGGGATCCCTTTGCTACATGTCAGTGGCACCCCAGACATTCACCCCCTCCCAGCCCCACCCAGCCTTGGGGATCTGCAAAGCCATGGTTGGGGGAAGGAAGGAGGGGGCAAGGAGACAGATGAAGGGACTTTATTGTCTCAGGCTCTGTATGACTGACCCCATGAAAGGCCCGGGGAGGGAGTCATGGGGCCCTGCTGACCTTCCACTGCCTATGGGAACCTCCTTTGTACGTGGGACAGTTTTGACTGACATCAATGTGGGTCTTGGCCTTTCCTCTTTCCCCATTTTCAGGTGACCCGCAGGGCCCTATTCCCTGGTGATTCTGAAATTGACCAACTCTTCCGGATCTTTCGGACTCTGGGAACCCCAGATGAGGTGGTTTGGCCGGGAGTTACTTCTATGCCTGATTATAAGCCAAGTTTCCCCAAGTGGGCCCGGCAAGATTTTAGTAAAGTTGTGCCTCCCCTGGATGAAGATGGACGGAGCTTGTTATCGGTGAGAGTGGGGAGTGGGCATCTGTTTCCCTGCATTCATTCCCACAGAGAAGGGCTTTTCTGGGATAAAGGAAGGATGAGACCCAAACTCTGGGTCTCAGTGTTTAGTTTCACTACTCCCTGCTTCTCTCCCTTTCGGCATGCTGGTTCAGATACGGGAGGAGGGAAGTGAGAACTCTGCCTTGGGTAGGAGTTCTATTTTCCTGATTGCTGGGAATGTCTGCTGCCCTTTTAGTCCACTATCACACCATTGAAGTCAGCATACATCTCTTCCTCCAGCAAATGCTGCACTATGACCCCAACAAGCGGATTTCGGCAAAGGCAGCTCTGACTCACCCTTTCTTCCAGGATGTGACCAAGCCAGTACCCCACCTTCGGCTCTGATGTCCTTCTCTAAGCTTCCACCCCCAACCTGATCCTCTCCTCCAGGGTGGGCTTGACCTGGTTTTGCTCTGGGCTGTTTGGACTCAGGTTGGCACTCTGATCTCTGCCTTAAACACTCACTTCTCAGCCAGCCAACTCTGGGAATACAGGAGTGGGAGGGAGGAATAGGTGAAAATGAAAGGAAGTTTTAGTATTAGATGCACTTAAGTCAGTCTTCACCATCCTCTCCCCATCCTCTTAAGTCACTGCTGAGGAGGGATGGTATTAAAAACCAAAACAAAGCTGAGTGTTCTCCCCCCATATTGGGTTTGCCATCCCATCTTTGAATGCCCTGTAATTACTATTTCCTGTGTTTGGGGATAACAGGGACCCCCAAGCCTCCTGCTACCACTGTTTTTGTAAAGGCCAACTGATTACAGAGCTAACTTGGAACTTTTGAGAACCAAGCAAAATAAAATGTGAAGGGTCTGTTTTAAAGAATTAGGTTTAAAAAATAGATCCAGTCAGTTTATACCCTAGTTTTAATGTTTCACCTCATTTAACTAGTTAGGAGACTCAAGACTCAGCCCCAGTGGGGCTGCAGAAGAAATGATGCCCTCTGTCCCCTTGTACGTTCCTCCTATGGGCAGAAGTCTGAGGGGTTCTGGGACAGGATTGCGGTTCACTCTGATCTATTGCTTCATCACCGCCTTATGAGGGAGATGGGAGATATTTGAATTTTTCTCTTCCTTAAGTATTCTTAGTTCTTCAGTTGTCAGGGATCTCTGCTCCCATCTTCCTCTGAAGACCACTCCCTGCCCCATAGAGGTGGAAGTTAGGATTTAGGCATAATTTTGAAAATGCTGACACTTTTTCAGGGGCATTATGAGGGACATTGGGAAAAAAAGTATTTCTTTAAAGGAAGGATGAACAATTATATTTATATTTCAGGAAACAGTAGTTTTTGTGGTCTGAGTAGGCGAATTTGTTGCCATGTGCACCATGAAGTTTTTGTAATGCAAATACTAAAAAAAAAAAAGTATTTTTTTCCTTTTATGATTTTTGTTTCTCCCACCCCTTGTCCATGAGTGCTCTTGCTATTAATATTATTTGTAATTTAGTTTGTAATTCATTAAAACAATGCTCCTAGTTTTGTAGTTCATTGCTTTCCTCCTTTATTTATTTACTGATAGAATGGCGTGAGAGAATATGAATGTGTATATGTGATAACTGATTTCTGGCCCAGCTTTTCCTAATCTTTCGCCCTGAGCAGCTACCCAACCCATCTCATTTTGGCTAGTGCTAAGGGTGAGCAAAGTGGGTATGACTGTCCCCATTTTATGGCTCAGGAATCTGAAACTTCTGTATTTTCTACTTCACTTTTCCTGACACCAGCACATATGCACACGCACCCCAAGTACACATAGTGACAGTTCCAGAATTTCATCGTTAGCAAGGGTGCATTTCCCAGTAAACTCACCGTTTTTTCTTTTTCCTGCCTATCACAAACAACAAAGTTTTCTGCGGACTCTTTTACTCACATTTATATACGATTCGGAAATTACTCAAATTGTCTATTTAAAATTATTGTAAAGAAGCTAAAGTGTCTCCAAGCTACCACTCTGTACTTCTCATGATCTCACTTCACCAAGAAGTGAGCCATCCCAAAACTCCTGTTCTCTGCAGTCTCACTAAAAGGAGCAAGAACTAACGTAAGGGTTACTTAAAATCCCAGGCTCGGGATCTCCAGCTGAGGGATTTCCCTTTACGCCCGCAAAGCGGCCGGGGAAGGCGGGGCACTAGGCGCCTGCCCCAACCAAATCCAGGGAGAGGGGCGAGAGCCCGTAGCGGCCTTCCAAAGGCATCTTTCGGCCCCGCCTTCTCTGCCAGTCAAGCCCCGAGTTTTCTTAGTACTGGTTAAAGTTTCAGTTTGACCCGCCTCCATCGCTCACCTGATCAGATGTTTATAAGTCAAAAGGCGGAGGGTCATGGGGTGTTGGAAGTTTACTGGTTGGTGCGTACGCCTGTCAATAGTGTACCGCCCTCTGTCTCCGGGGACTCGCTTTGTAATGGCTTCTCACCTTGTCCATCTTCAAGTTTTCTCTCCATCTATTGGTTTCGGGTCTCGCCAGTCTAGGCCCTTGCTCCTACTTGTTAGTGACAGCGCCCAAAGAGACCCGCCTTTCTCCAGAGGATTGGCGGATGAGTGCACCTATAGCCCACCCTCGATGGTAGGCGGGTAATCGAGCTATTGGCTGGAGCCCCCGCCCAGGGCGCGGGGTAGGAGGAGGGGCAGGAGTTCGGTTGAGCTGCAGCTGTTTGTCTGTTCGACACAGGCTTGGGGCCGACGGGGGAGACGGATCCCCAGGTACCGAGCTGGTGGAGCCCAAAGGACTGGGTCGTAAGCGCCCAGGAGATGACTCTGGCCTGGCCTGAGAGCAGAAGCGGGTCTGGGCCTAACCAAGGTGTTAGAGTGGCCGGCTGGAGAGGGGAAAAGGGGGCCGGGCCCCAGCAGGCCTAATGGGGGCGCTGAGGAGGGGACCGGGCGGGCTGGGACCCCCGAAGTTGGTGAGTTGGGGAGGCGGCTGGGCTGGGGACCGGGAGCCGGAGGCCTGGAGCTTGTGTGAGCGCAGGGGCGGGCCTCATTAAGCAGCGCCGAGGAGGGAGGAGCTGGGGACCGGGCAGCGGGGGAGGTCAGCCCATTTGCCCCGAGGTGAGGAGGGGTCAAACCTGACGCTCGGGCCCCGACGGTAACCGGGGTTGGGCCTCTCGAAAGAGTTGTCCAATTGGAAGGGCCTTTGGGGGGGGGTAAAAGGCATTACTTTCAGGGAAAGTGGCTGTTCTGCAGAAGGAAGGGGCTGGAGTGTTGAGAGGGCTTTGGGTTAGTGAAGGAGGACGGGGAAAACGAAGGAAGCTTTGCTAAACTTAGATAACTAAGATAATTGGTGAAATGGAAGCAGGGCCCGGTGTCAGGTATGGGCGCTTCTGGGAATGCTGAAGGGTAGGCTGGACTACGGGTGCTCTCTCTTTTGTTCCCTTTAGTGCTTAGATGTGGTAAATTGGAAGTTTTGGGGGTACTCTTGGGGGAAGGAATGAAGATGAAAGTAAATTAATTTTTTTTTTAACTGTTGGCTGCTCCAAACTCAGCCTGTGCACTTTCTCTTGACCTCATAGCTGGTGGGTACTGCTGGCTGTTTCTTCACGTACTGCTTCACGTCCTGTGAAAGACATAATAAGTCAGATTTGGGGGAATGTCCACTTTCCCACTTAATAATATGGTCTGTAGCGAATACGGTATCCGTGACCTAGCAATGAGGAATGATTTCATTATCTGCATGGGAAAGGGGCTTCAAGCTCCTCAGCCATCAAGGGATCTTCTCATCTTAGTTGGTGAAACTTTTCTGGTATTTCTCGGGCAGGTAATGGAATTAGCCAGGCCTGGAACTGTGAGGTGATATCACAGAGGAAGAGATTGAGGAAGGGTGAAAAATTTCGTTCCAAAAGGTTGTCATCATTCCTTGTTCTTTGTCTACTTCTTCAGGAAGGTGGATTTCTCTGCTTATTAGAAAGTTTTGTCAAACTGTGAGGTATCTGGGGGAGGGGATGAGTAAAAAGAGCATGACTTACTAAAGCAGAGGAGTGGGAGTCCCCTTCTCCCTATATTTTGAATAGTCCGCTATCCTTTGTAGTCCCCCATAGTTCTGAGCTTGTTGGGTTTGCCTTGTAATTTTTCGTTTTCCCCTTCTATTGCAATGTCTTTTATCATTACATGTCTTAATTACAAAAATAATATGTACATATTTTTAAATATTTAAGCTATACAGAAGCATAAAAAGTGTAAATCCTCCCACACATATCTCACTCATTGTATTTAAGAAAGTCAGGGATCAGAAAGAGCAGATCAGACCAATCTTGCTTTGCACTGGGGGATGTGCCACCCAAAGGCAATTCTGTGTTCATGTTCTCAACAAACTCAAGTCTCATTCTTTCCACAGTTGTCCCTTCTGTGATGATATTCTATTATTTACTGTGCTCCTTTTGCAGTTCATTTTGTCTTCTATTAAATTCAGAAAAGCAGAGAGTTGTACTATTAGTTGTCATTCATCTTTTTCAGTATACACACACATACTCACACCTTAGTTGTGTGTTGGACATCCTTGGAAATGACCAAATAGATGGAAAAACCTCTTTCTCTTTTATGGGTAGAAAAGAAACATTAAGGTGAATCATTTTGTTTGTGACAATTATTGGCATCTCTGTTAAACCAAGGAATTTGAAACCTCTAGAGTGAGAGTACAGCTAGGGCATTTCATACTATCACCTTATTAATTAAATTTGTCCTCATTGGCATTAGAAGTCCTCTAATGTGTCTAGCCTTTGTATAGAACTCATCAGAAACCTCACTTGTGTCCCCAAGGAACTTCTCTCACCTGCAAAGCCAGCTCTAAGAGAAAATTATATAGGGTAGTGTGTGTGTTTTAATCTTCTCCAGTCTTTGCCATTTTCTAACCTCCAATCATATCTTATTTCTTCTGTACATCCTTTTGTGACTTTTCTACCTTCCCCTTAATCAAAGCTTACCTTCAGTAAAGGATCTGCTCCATATTAAGGTGTAAATAACATATGGTCACTTAAAGTATTAACTTTTTTTTTTAGAGACTAGAGTCTCACTCTGCTTCGATGGTCTTGAGTGCCTTGGAGTGAGTCATCATAGCTCACAGCAGCTTCAAACTGTTGGGCTCAAGCAATCCTCTTGCCTCAACCCCCTGAGTAGCTGAGACTATAGGCACCCACCTTGATGCTCAGCTAGTTTGTATTAATTCTTTTTTTTTTTTTTTTTTTGAGACAGAGCCTCAAGCTGTCACCCTGGATAGAGTGCTGTGGCATCACAGCTCACAGCAACCTCCAATTCCCGGGCTCAAGCGGGTCTCCTCTCTCCGCCTCCCAAGTAGCTGGGACTACAGGCGTCCGCCACAACACCCGGCCATTTTTTTGGTTGCAGCCGTCATTGTTGTTTGGCAGGCCCGGGCTGGATTCGAACCTGCCAGCTCAGGTATACGTGGCTGGCGCCTTAGCCCATTGAGCCATAGGTGTGGAGCCAATTCTTTTTTTTTTTTTTTTTGAGACAGAGTCTCACTTTGTTGCCCTCAGTAGAGTGCTATGACGTCATAGCTCACAGCAACCTCAAACTCTTAGGCTCAAGCGATTCTCTTGTCTCAGCCTCCAAGTAGCTGAGATTGAGAAGCTAGGACTATAGGTACCCTCCGCAACACCAAGCTATCTTTAGACACTTGCTCAGGTTAGTCTCAAACCTGTGAGCTCAGGCAGTCCACCTGCCTTGGCCTCCCAGAGTGCTGGGATTACAGGCATGAGCCACCTCGTCCAGCCTTGTATTCTTTTAAGACTTTTTGTATCTTAAGAGGGAGTTAAGGAGTTGAATTATGAATATGGAATTTCAAACATAGGCCTAGAGTTGCAAAACTGTTATGGAGAAGCGGGCTTTCCTGTTGTACTTGAAGTCATACCTCATTCTTTTTTTTTCCTGGACAGTCCCTAATACAGAGCATACCTATGTTCTAAGTCTTATTTTACTTGGGACCAAGGTTTGTTCTTCTGTAGTTTGCTTGTTTGTGTGCATTTATAGGAATTTGACTTCTGAGAAGGAGGCATAGGATGGGAGAAGCAAGTGTGTAGTTTGCTCCCTTATCCTAAAACATTTCAAATTGGAAAGTAACCAAAGTGTGAGACAGTGAACTTAAGAAAATGCAGCAGCACTTTGGGGGGAAACATACCATAAAACCCTACCTATTACACTCCCACTTCCCACAAGTATTTTAGGAAAAATTTAGTTATTGACTGAATAGTAACTGAGCTGAATAAGGAGCCACTCAGGTGAGCAAAGTGTGTACAGATTTCTGGGCAAGGTTATAGCTTCTGTTAAGGGCAGTGGGTACATTTTCAGAGTTTTTTCCTGGCTTTGTGGTAATAGAAATTCCTTTCTTGTGTTTCTCAAGTTGTGAATGAATAGATAATGATCCAAAGCTTTTTTTTGAGAAAGAGCCTCAAGCTGTCATCCTGGATAGAGTGCTATGGCATCACAGCTCACAGCAACCTCCAATTCCTGGGCTCAAGCGAGTCTCCTGCCTCTGCCTCCCGAGTATCTGGGAACACAGGCGCCCACCACAACGCCTGGCCATTTTTAGGTTGCAGCCGTCATTGTTGTTTGGTGGGCCTGGGCTGGATTCGAACCCGCCAGCTCAGGTGTACATGGCTGACGCCTTAGCCGCTTGAGCCACAGGCGCCGAGCTGATCCAAAGCTTTTTGAACACTTAACGTTAACTGGAAATCAGGAAACTTTTTTTTTTTTTTTTAGCTACATTTTCCTTAGTGTTTGGGTGGGAGGGCCACATACTGGGTGTGATTAGGCCATCTGAGGCATGGTAACCGATGACAGGAAAAGCAGTTGGCCCATGTGAGTTGCAACAGTACGCTGTGGGCTGCGCCCCATGGGGGCCCTTCATCCAAAGGAGATCACAAAGGGGCCAAGAAGAGAATGAGTTCTCTATTAAAAACATTCCCAAATGAAACTGTGGAAGATCCATCCAGATGGCATAGAAGGGGAGGAGTTAATTGAAAGAGGAGAAGGAAGCAGGATTACTAAACATTTTTTTTTTTTGAGACATAGTCCTACTCTGTCACACAGGCTAGAGTGCTGTGGCATCAGCCTAGCTCACAGCAACCTTAAGATTCAACCTCCTAGATTCAAGTGATCCTCCTGCCTAAGCTTCCCAACTAGCTGGGACTATAGGCATCTGCCACAATGCCTGGCTAATTCTAATTTCTATTTTTAGTAGAGACCCTGTGTCACTCTTGCTGAGGCTGGTCTCAAACTGCTGAGCTGAATGTCCACCTCGGCTTCCCAGAATGCTAGGAGTACAGGCATGAGCCAACATGCCCAGCCTAGGATTACTTACCTTTAATTTGGGGAGAACCTTTTAGGGACTAGGCATTGTGCTCAGCTCTGAAGACTGAAGATATCATTAAAAAAAAAAAAGTAGCACTTTTGGAAGTTCATAAACAGACAGACACAATTCATATAATGTGATAAATGCTATGATAGAAGTACAGTTTGTTTCTTTGTTTGCTTGTCTTTTGGAGGGTTTTTTTTTTTTTTTTTTTTTGAGACAGAGTCTCACTATGTCACCCTTGGTAGAGTGCCGTGGCATCACAGTTCACAGCAACCTCAAACTCTTGGGCTCAAGCAATTCTCTTGCCTCAGCCTCCCAAGTAGCTGGGACTACAGGCACCTGCCACAACACCCAGGTATTTTTTGTTGTTGCAGTTGCTATTGTTTTTTAGCTGGCCCGGGCTGGGTTAGAAGTCGCCAGCCTTGATGTATGTGGCTGGCACTGTAACTACTGTGCTATGGGCACCGAGCCTATTTGCTTGTTTTTTGAGACAGTAAAAAACATTATCCATTATCCTGAGTGCTGTGGCATGGTAGTTCACAGTCAAACTCTTGGACTTGAGCAGTCCTCTTCCTCAGCCTTCCCAGTAGATTAGACTACAGGCACTAACCACAACTCCTGGCTAGTTTTTCTGTTTTTAGTGGAGACAGGGTCTTGTTCTTGCTCAGGCTGGCCTCAGACTCCTGAGCTTAGGCAATCTACCTGCCTCAGCCTCCCAAAATGAGAAGTACAGTCTTAATACTGTGGGACCCTATGGGGCACTAGACGATGCAGTGATGAATTCTACTGGGGTGAAAGGATAATTATGCAATTTCACAGAAATAACATTTGAACTTGGCCTAATCAGATACTTCAGGCTTTTGCTAGGCAAAGTAGGAAAGGACGTTCCAATCTTTCCTAGGTCAATAATAATAGGGAGCTTATACTACCATGCTGATATGAGATAAGTATGCTTTTTGCCTCTTAGACTGATAAAAGGCAGAAGGTGAAGAGTGGAAGGACTCTCATTTAATCCAGTGACTCATTGGATAACTTTGCATCAAAACAATGAAAGAAGTGAGGTTTGGTGGTGTGCATCTGTACTCCCAGCTACTCAGTAGGATTGTTTGAACCCAGGAGTTTAAGAGTTTGAAACCAGCCTGGGTAACATAGCAAGACTTTGTCTCTTCAAAACAACAACAAAAAATACCTACAGTGAAAGAGCTGAGCCAAGTAGTGGAACTGTCATTTCAAGATTTTGGTGATTTAGGTCTGAACAAAGTTGAAGAGGAGATGAAGGTATTTACTGGCTTCTACCCTATCTTCCCTACTTAGTGAATCTCTCATTTTACTCCCAGAGCCTGCTGAATCCTGCAAAAGTTACTGAGTATTTCCCTATTGCCTCCCGTTGAATTGCTTCTATTTCAACTTGCCTGACAAGGGTTGGTCAAGACCCTCTAGAAAAGAGAGAAGGATATGGGACTGGATTCCACTTCTCAGGGAAATCCTGGTCTTCCTAACTTGCTTTTAGTCCCCAAGCAAGTAATTGCCTAAACCAGATAAAGGCAAAGAAACTATCCAGTCTAAGCTCCTGATCCAGTCCTGGTGCCCTCTTCAGAATTCATCATTTCTTGCTTCCTTAAGAGTTGTGATGGTGGGCAGCGCTTGGTGGCTCAGTAAGTAGGGTGCCAGCCCCATATACCGAGAGTGGCAGGTTCAGACTTATCCCCAGCCAAACTGCAACAACAAAAAAATAGCCGGGCATTGTGGCGGGCGCCTGTAGTCCCAGCTACTTGGGAGGCAAGAGAATCGCCTAAGCCCAAGAGCTGGAGGTTGCTGTGAGCTGTGATGCCACAGCACTCCACTGAGGCCAATAAAGTGGGACTCTGTCTCTAACAAAAAAAAAAAAAAAAAAGGTGTGATATATAAAAGAGGCAGAAGGACTTGACTAGGAGCCTCACATATGCTACTTAGCAGCTGACTGTGTGGTAACACCTGACAAATTGAATAATTGTATGTGCCTCAGTTTCCTCACCTGTAAAATATAGAGACTGGACTAGATGACCTCTAGACTGGCTCTTATCTGGCTAACTGACCTTAAAGGGCCGACATTTGAGACTGTGTTGGATTCCACTGGCTATATATACTGGGAACTCAGTCTCTATTGATAGGTGATAGACTATAGGAGGCTTCATATGTATTGGGTACATGGCATAGGGACTCAAAGCTAGCAAGTGGAAGGCAGTCTGAGGAGTAGTCTTGCTGCAGCTGTGATTGACAGTCTAAGAGACCTCTTCTATCATGCTTGCTTGCCTACACTAGAGAGCATCCTCTATCCCCAGCCCACTGCCCTAGTGGGCTGACCTATGGTCAGGCCTCAATCTTCCCTAGTTAATGGATCATTGATAAGCCATTCTTGTGAATCTGCACTTTTTTTTTTTTTTGAGACAGAGCCTCAAGCTGTCACCCTGGATAGAGTGCTGTGGCATCACAGCTCACAGCAACCTCCAATTCCTGGGCTCAAGCGAGTCTCCTGCCTCCGCCTCCCAAGTAGCTGGGACTACAGGTG
>CAUYON010121499.1:0-13713 GCA_963573935.1 Arctocebus calabarensis
TTTATATAGTGATCAAGGAAATGCCATGAAGGATATCTGTAACAGTATGATCAAAATATTTCTGAATGTATATGAATCGTGCCCTGTGATTGCACCAATGTACATAATTATGATTCAATAAAATTATTGAAAAAAAAAAAAGTCCAAGACAGCATATTGGAAAGTTTATACCATTTTTAGAGAGAAGCAACAAAATATTGAAAGACTAAGCTTTCACAGACTTGGATAAATATTACAATTAGCACTTTCTTCTTGATCTCCATTTACTTTCCTTTATAAGGCCTCTTTATGTCTTTCTGTTTCTTGACATGCTTTCCCTGCAAATTCTACTATCTCCTGAAATATTCATACCTATTGCATTTCTGCTAAGGGCACAATTGATTGAGCCCCGATACTATCTCATTACCTCTACGATATCACTGAATCTGTTCACTGAACTGTGATGTATGTACTACGTACTAGTTTAATTCCCTATTTATAGATGAACAAACACAGCCACAGTAAAGATATGTAGCTTGTCTAAAATAACACAGCCCATAAGAGTCGATATTTGAATTCAAACGATGAAATGAAGTTGAGAAGTTTAACCTTTGAGCTAAGGTTCTCCTGCTGCTGCTTTCTCTCTTTTTCTGAAGTACCAACTTTGCGCCAATAATCCGGTAAGCCTTTGTATTCAGTATCTAATTTAATTCTTACAATGACTTTGAAAGATAGGATTCAAAAATCTCTGTTTTACAAATTAAAAACACTGAAGTTCAAGAAGCTGATTAGCTTGCTCACAAGTACACAGCAAGAGAAGGAAGAGGACAGCAGAATTTGAATCTTATCTACCTTCACAGCTGTCCTTCTTTGTAAATGACAAACATTGAAGGCAGAGTTTCTTCTGGGTCTATTTGTGTTTAGATAATCTAGTAACCCTTACATTGTAAAATTCCAGGCATCTGAGGAAGACATTTGGAAAGATGGTTTGGGGTGAAAGTGCCACCACCTCCTGGCCACTTGTCCTCTTTGTTAGGCTGACGCTGAGTGCATGGTGTCTCAAGAATGGAGAAGTGGACACCTCGCTAATTCTGCTGTCTCCTATGCATGTTGCCCAGTAATCAGTATGGCGATTGCTATCTAAACTTAACATGTTCACATGTGGTTGCCTGGCCAATTTATAACACCACTCAACTCATTTGGAAATCCTCTAACTTTAGTTCTTCTTTCAACTTGACCAAGACAGCTCCAACAAAGTGATTTGTTGGCTACAAAATGATCCATCTTCAGAGATTGCTGTAGGGAAGGAATTTTTAATATATTTTTGGAATCCATTCCAGTATACAATTACCTAATTAGATTTTACTCAAGTTAATTTAAAAAGAATTTGCCTTCTTTGAGCAAATGTACATGCAGGGAACCCAGAAGTAGGTTGAAAGTCAAGAGAGAACTAGGCAGTATGGACATCACTGAAACAGTGTGAAATCTGCACACGTTCTATATTATATATACATAGATTTCAAAATCTTGCAGCCTCGTTACTCTTCCTCTAGCCAATGTACTATTTTAAATTTCTGTAGGCCACATTTTTCCTATCTTTAAAATCAAGACATTGAACCTGTTGATGGCTAAGTTCTTGCAAAACATTTCATCTTTTCTATACTATAATATACTGTGCCTACATTTGTTTTTTAGGACATACAAGTCTAAGTTTATTTTATGTTAAAGAAAGGAAAGAGAGTGGGGGGAAGAGATGAGAATAGGAGAGAGACAGGAACAGAGAGCAGAGAGTCTGTGCCTACATGTTTTGAGTGTTTGAAATACAGAGAAGTGTAACCCAAACAGATTTATTATTTCATTTATTCATCTGAGTTTTCATTACAAATATTTATTAAGAACCTACAAAGTACCAGGCCCTGTGCTGGCTTTGAGGATAAGTAAGATCCAGTCCCTACCCTTAGAGACCTGACCATAGGCTCTGAATAAAGCTCATGAAATTCTCACACGTGATAAACATCCTGGAGATAAGAGATCACGGTTGCTCTACTTTTCATTACAAAATGTACAAAAGTTCTGCCACGTCGTGGACCAACAGGTACAAATTTCCTGTCTAGTAGAGCTCTTACCTTTCGGGTAACTTCCTAAAAACCAGAAAAGGTTTTGTTTTTTCTCTTTTTCTTCTTTCTCTTTTTTCTTTTTGTACATAAAATGAATACTACAGGAGAAAACCAATAGCCAGTTTATATTCCCTGCTGTCCTTCCAAAGCTTCATAGCCCAAAATAAAGGTGCTGCGGAGGTGGAGAACCCAATTTCCATTCTAAGTTTCACGCAGTGGGTTTCAGTCAATTAAAATTTCTGTTCCTAAGATACAGTTGCTTATGGAGGCAAGTAGCACCCACATTTTTTGGAAACAATGAATCTTGGTCTAAGGGAACTTTCTTCCCCCAATGCGTTTGGAGACCTCAGGGATTCTGTTCAGTTGCTGAGAAGATGTCGTGAAGCCAATTTATCTCCTTTCCCAGGGACCAACTTCTTCCTGTTACCTGGGTTTTGACTCCTCTGAGCGACATGACAAACATCTTGGGGGAAGGGAGGACAACATGTTTCTTGTTCTTTTTATTCTCACTAATACATTGGAACTAGGCCATCTGGCTGCCTTTTGGGCAAATCCATTTTATAACAAGTTTTTTTTTTTTTTGGTAATTCAGTAATTAAACCCCTTTGGATAGGGTTCAAGATGGACCTGCCTTATGCTGAATTTTGCTTTATAGCAAACTGTTAGTCACAGGTGCCAGTGAATTTATAAATAAAAATGAGAAGTCTCTTATGGATGTTAGAAAATTGGTCATCTTTTTGTAAGGTGAGAATGTGCTCAGAATTGCCCTCTGGTCTAGCATTGTTAAGATTATTTGTTATCTGCCTCTTTACCCTGCACCTAACCTCCTAGGGTTAAAATGTTGAAAGGGAGAGTGTTGATGTTGTTCCCCACAGTGAGAGTGTAGTCAAACACCACGATGGATTTATTCACTCACTCGTTCAGGAAACATGTATGGGATGCTGGATGGGGCTTCAGAAATAACCAGAGAAGCCTGGGCTCAGGATCGCCATGACAGGATTCATTACAGACTTCACACTCCTTTCTTATTGTCACTGTTATGTTGGTGTTTCACACTTTAAAAGTCATTGCCATAATATCATCTTTGCATTATTTCTGAGAATAATTATTTATTTTGAGCAATTTACCTTGCCATCCCTTAACTGAGAAAAGTAGAAGTCACTACACAAATGTGTTTAAAAGTCAAGTTATCAGTCATGTTTTCCTTGATATTAATTTATTATGGGAAAAATTTTAGCTTCCAGGCCGGTTGTGCTCCCAATTTTTTTTTTGCTATGAATCATGGAAAGTTAATAGTTGGTTGGAAAAATCTCTTCTATTCACTGAACCATATAAAAATCTCTTTGTAAACTGGGCGTGGTGGCTCATGCCTGTAATCTTAGCACTCCAGGAGAACAAGATGGGCAGATTGCTTGAGTTCAGGAGTTTGAGATCAGCCTGAGCAAGGGTGAGACCCCATCTCTTCTAAAAATAAAAAAAAAATCAGCTGGACATTGTGGCAGGTGCCTATAGTCCCAGCTACTCAGGAAGCTGAGGCAGAGGATCACCTGAGCCCAAGAGTTTGACATTGCTGTGAGCTGTGACAATTCCATGACACTCTACCCCAAGGACAGGGGTGAGACTCTGTTTAAAACAAAAAATTCTTTGCAAAACATCATTAATTTGGACTTTCACTCTTTAAATTTTTTTTAAAAAGACTTTGTATTTTTAGAGCATTTTAGGTTCACAGAAATATTAAGAGGAAAGTACTGAGGTTTCTCATAAGTCTCCTGTCCAAGACATATGCACCCCACTCCATTATCAATACCCCACTCTAGAGTGGTACATACACACATGTGTTACAACTGACGACCCTGCATTGACAGGGATCATCCCAAGCCTTTGGTTCCCATTAGGGCTCACTCTTGCTGTGGTGCATTTTATGAGTTTCCACAAATGCATGATGATCTGTGTTCATTGTTAAGCAGTATTTTACAGAGTATTTTCACTCCCCTAAAACTCCTCTATCATGCCCCCACACCGCCCCTCCAGCAACCATTGATATTTTTAGTTTCCGTAGTGTCACGTAGTGGAAATTACATAGTAATTCAAATTGGCTTTTTTCACTCAATAATATACATTTAAATTTTTTTTGTGTCTTTTCGTGGCTTGTTAGCTCATTTCCCTTAGCACTGAATAATATCCAATCCCTGGACGTAACACAGTTTATTCATCCACTTACCCACCCAGGGACGTCTTCTTTGCTTTCATGTTTCGACAGTTGTAAATAAAAGTGCCATTCACATCTATGTGCAGGTTTTGGTGTGGACATTTGTTTTTAAGTCCTGTGCCATTACACATGAGCACGGTTGCTGGATCATGCAGTAACAGTGGGTTTTGTTTGGTAAGAAACTGTCAAGTTGTCTTCCGAGATGGCTGTACCCATCCCACCAGCCATGACTGAGAGTTCTGGTGCTCCAGGTCCTCACCAGCCCTGGAGTTCGACTGATCTAACAGCCGTGCGGTGGACACTCAATGTTGTTCTCTTTTATATTGGATGACATTGGACCATTCTTTCACATGCGTCTTTGTTTTTCCATCTTGTTTGGTGAGGTATCATTTAAGATCTATGGTTCATTTTTTAAATATTTGTTTCATTATTGAGTTTGAAGAATTCTTCATGTGTTTTGGATAGCAGTCCTTTATCAGCTAGATTTTGCAAGAATTATCTTTCCATCTGTGGTCTATGTCTTCAATCTCTCCACATTGTGTTTTACAGAGTAGAATTTTTCAATTTTAAAGAAGTCCAGCTTATCAGTTATTTCTTTCATGACTCTTAACCATTGATGGTTTAGCTAAAAAGTCATCGTTACACTCAAGGCCATCAGGGTTCTCTCCTAGGTTATATTCTAGGAGTTTTATAGTTTAGCATTTTATATTTAGATCTATGAACCATTTTAAAGTTAATTTATGTCTACAAGGGTTCACTGTTTTGCGTGTGGATTTCCAGTTGTTTCAGCATGATTTGTTGAAACCCGTATCTCTGCCCCCATTGTTTTACCTTTGTTCCTTTTTCAAAGATCGTTGACTATATTTATGTCCTGGGCTGTTTAGTAAATATATTTATTCCTTCACCAATATCATCACACTCTCGTGATTCCTGTAGCTTTATAGTAAAGCTTGAAGTTGAGTGATTAGTTGTCAGTCTTCCCATTTTATTTCCCTTCAGTATTGTGTTGGTTATGCTGGATCTTTTGTTCCTTCATTTAAAAACTTTAGAATCAATTTATCAACATCTGAAAAATAACATGCTAGGATTTTGTTTGGGATTGCATTAAAGCTATAAATCAAGTTGGGAGACTTTCCTTCTTTTCCTTTCTGCTTTCTCTCTCCTTGAACCTCCTTTCTGATCAGTGAGATAAACCATCTCTCAACATCCCTAAGTGTTTTCTTAGATGTGGTCTAGTTACAAAGTTGTATTAGTATCAGCAGCGCTGAGGGCTTATTTGACAAAGAAAGCAACCCCCTGTAACAGTTAATTGGGTAACAATTCATTTTTATATCAAATTAAATTGTTTGAATCTTTTAAATAGATAATGAGCTTGGAACCTCTCCTCAGGCATAAGAATAGCTTGCATTGGGAGGAGGCGGCTATTTGAGTCCTGGCATTGTCCTTGCTTGGGCACAGATTTGCATTCTTTTTTGAGTCTCTATGAATGGTTATTGCAGTGTAGCCTCCTTTCCTGGAGAAGGAATGTTCCTGAATTCCTGGGTATTCACCAAATGGTACCAGATTGCAGAATACACGCATAAGTGGTAGCCTTGACCTTCTTGTGGCTGCTGTGTTGACTGACATAAACCACACACTCATGGTGGAATAGCTCATGATTGTAATTTGAGAGGAATGTGTTACATGGCTTAGATCTTGTCTCCGCAAAGACTAATAGGGCAACTTAATGTATTTGGGGACATAAGACCTATTGTTTGAATTACACTTGGGGTCAGATTTAGAATAGGGTTCCTTCTTTTTCTCAAAAAGGTTCTTAAAAGTTGCTCAGATGATTATCATTCATTTTGAAATTTCCTGAAAACAAACTTCGTCATGAGATTTTTAAAAGCATCTTTGGATACACTTTAAAGGATATTTTATCTCATTTCACAATGTCTTTTATTTGACTTGATAATATATAATATTTTTCTCCCAAAATTATAACATTGTGTAGGGCCATGAGAAGTAAATAGATGGGCAAAAGTCATGGAAAGGAACAAATATGGACAGAATTTTTGGTAGAGAGCATTTTGGAGTCTCTTATTCCATTGGCAGCAAGAGAGCTTTCTGCCACTTAGCAAAAGAAGTTGACTAAAAAGAGAAATATTTTGTTTACCTTTTTCTATCCACAATCTTTCTTAGGGAAAATGCATCCATCACCTCAGGCTGTCATAACAAAATACTATAGAGTTGGTGGCTTAAACAACAGAAAGTCGTTTCTCATAGCTCTGGAGGCTGGGAGGGGGAGATTGGGGTAAGGGTGCCAGCATTCCGAGGTTCTGGTGAGGCTGCCTTTCCTGGCTTGTAGATGGTCTCCTTCCCATTGTCCTCATGTGGTGAGAGGGACAGAGAGAGAGAGGGCTAGAGTCCAGCTTCCTCTTCTATAAGGACACTAATCCCATTGTCATGGGGCCTTGCCTTCATAGCCTCATCTAAACCCCACCACCTCCCTTAAATGGGATTTGGGACTTCAACATATGAATTCAGGGGAGACACAAACATTCACCCCATAGCAGTAAGTGAGAGCTTCCCTTAGTTTGACTATGAATGTGTCATGTTTCAATGTGGTTTTTGCTGTAAGGTCATAATCACAGACACTCCTGCATCCAGTGTTAAGTTAAATCTCATCCCTGACACTTACTTGGTCCTTTCCTCGTAAGTGACCACTTCACACATTCCAGTTCAATGACATGGCGGAAGCAGAAAGTTTTCTTTTTCCATTTCAATCATAGATCCCTATTGAATTTTTCTTTTAAACAAAATTCAAAATATTTTATTTCATGAATGGGCTACAGGGAAAAGGAAGAAATATTACTTATACTCTGACTATATAAAAGAAAAGCCATAGGCCAGTGCTGAGAGTCTGTGTAATAGGAGCCAGTTTGAAAGTATTTTGGGAATGTTACATTTAGGAAAGAGGGGGACATAGGTCTTAACAAGAAGGCAGATAGTTTTATAAGAAAGAGTTTCATAGTGGCTGGCATCATTTCTGAAGGTTTGAATTCCTGCATAAACATATCATTAATATGACTGTCACAACTACAGGGTATGACTTAATGATCAAATAATAAATAACAACAAAAAAAATTTTAAGCTGCATGGTGAAGCATGGATGGAAGCCTCAAACAATGGGACAGAACTTAGCCAAGTAACTTTAGCATTTTGGTAGGATTCATAAGTCTTTAGATGGAACTGAAATCTTTCTAAAATAAGGAAGTTTATTTCTTTTCAAAAAAAAGTTTTATTAATATGTATTTTGTCCATTATAATAGAAATTATTCCCAGTTGGCTGATAATCATCCACTAGGTTTTTTACTTAACAAACCTTAACTGGGTGCTTAACCTGCGCAAGGCCCCACGTGAAGCACCATGGATCCCATTACACTATGGATGAAACGCTCTACCTGAAAAGAGCAAGGGATACTGTGCGGGAAAGGCCTCCTAATCTGGCCTAGAAGACTCTCGAGGGCAGCCAATGTGGAGGCCAAGTGAGACAAATCTGGAAAAGAGACTGGTTGAAAGAGTCTTTGCAAGGAGAGGAAGAAGCAGATTCAAAAGCCTGAGAGCCTTGACTCCAACCAGGGCTTTTTAGTTGAGTATAGCTGGTATACAGGGTGCAAGATGTGTCACAGACCTAGATAACCTTATAGAGGGCCTTGTTTGAAGTCACTGTGAAGCCACCATAGGAGTGAGAACGATAAAACGGGTGGCAGTGGGGCACAGAGGTGAAGGGAGAGTCCAAGAGGAAGTATAAAGGGCTGTTGTAAAGGGAGAGTCCAAGAGGAAGTTTAAAGGGCTGTTAAAAAATAAAAATAAAAATGAAGTATAAGCTCATAAGGCTCTAAAACAGAATAGAGTTGACATAGGCAAGTGTCAAAAATTTGAAAAATATTTAAAAAGTAGCATTAATTGAATTAATGGAATATTGATGACAAATTCAATATGAGATGGGAGTGTAAGGGAAGGAGGTGGGTTAAAGGTGACACTCGGGTCTCTAACCTCAGTGACAGGTGTGGATGCTGCCACTCTCCTAAACAGAGTGGTCTGGGAAAAGATCTGGAGGGAAACCGATGGGCCTGGCTTGAGACAGGTTCCACTGACAGTGCGTTTTTAGGTATTCATGTGGAAATTCTCACAGGTAGTTGAGGGCTACTGGTCAGGAGTGAGACCTGAGCTGTAGAGTTATTGCATAGTGATGGTAGTTGACACAATTTGCATGAGTGTATTATCCAAGAGAATGGAGCCCGGGATAGGCCTGCAGCAATATTATCTTTTAAGAAGCACATAAAGAGAGGAAATTATAAAGGAGACTATCAAGGAATAAATAGCTGGTGAATCAGGAGGGTGGTTTCCAAGAGGTAAGGGAATTCAAAGAGCTTTGGTTACACAGACAAGTAAAGGAAGTTAAAGATGGAAAGTAGAAAGAGAGATTAGATAAATTATCATCTGAAATAGAATAGGTTTGAGAATGAAGAGTTATTAATACTAATTATGACTTATGAGGGATACTTCAAGCAAGTGGACTAGATGAAGGTCATCCTGCATCTGGAAGACTCATTTCAGTGCTATGGCGGAGGTCATGGCTGTAGATAGCAACAAGGAAAGGGTGAAACGAATGATAAGGCATTGAAGTCCTTGCATACAATTTTTTTAACTAGTTTACTTTTGTTTATTTATTTATTTGTAAAGACAGAGTCTCACTTTATCACCCTTGGTAGAGTGCCGTGGCATCACACAGTTCACAGCAACCTCCATCTCCTGGGCTTAGGCGATTCTCTTGCCTCAGCCTCCCCAGTAGCTGGGACCACACCTGTTCCAATCCCCGGCTATTTTTTTGTTGCAGTTTGGCTGAGGCCAGGTTTGAACCCCCCACCTTTGGTATATGGGGCCCGAACCGTACCCACTGAGCCACAGGCGCCATCCTAACTAGTTTACTTTTAAAAGGAAGGGACTGAGTGGTGGTCAGAGGTGGGTAGAGGTAAAGAGAGAATATTTAGCTTGGCCGAGACATGAGTAAGGTCCATGTGAAAGGGAAAATGTCAGTGGAGAGGAAGCGGCCAAGTGATAAGAGAGAATAAACAGCTTCTGGATGGGAATGGGAGGGGGCGTCAGCATGAACTTCAGAAAGGGGATAGGATACCTTTTCTAGAGAGATAGGAGAAAAAATAAATAGAACGCAAATATAGTGAATGTGTGGGAGGGAGAGAGTGAAATGGCACCGTTCTTACCCGATTGCTTCTTTTTCCTTTGTAAAATATGAGAGAAAGCCTTTTGCTTAGATGGAAAGAATTAAATTATGAGATAGGGAGCCCGAGGAAAACAGCTAATGTAGAAATGGTTAGTCTACATGTGGAGAGACAAGCTGATTAGAAATGCACCACGGAATTTCCGGCTAATAAGGGTCAACCCTTATTAGGACATCACAGACTTACAGTGACACAGACGTTAAGTTCAGTTTCCATCCCATGCATTTCGGGCAGGAAGGATCGTGGTATTGACCAGATGAAGTTAGGGCAGGCAGATGCAGCCAGGAGGCAACAGAATTGAGGAGCAGCCAGAGGAGTGATTCGGGGTGCGGTCACTACCCACAGGAGAACAGTGGACCGGAGGAAGCTGGCGAGTGGGTACCAATGGAATGGCCAATACATTTCACGGCTCACTGAGATTAGGAAAAAAAGATGTTAACAGTACAAGTGAAAGGGCTGGAAGTACAGGAAATGCTCAAAGAGAAGATATTAGACTTCGTGATTTCAGAGCCGGGTGAGCTCTGGCTGTGATCTTTATCAGCATGCCCATTTATCTGACCTAAATACAAGATTTTATTCCTTCCCGGGTTTGCTACGGATCTTGTGTCTCAGTGTCCTCTTGGTTTTCCTGACTTTGTCCTTTAACTCGAATCCCTTTTCTAGAAGCATCCCTAGAAGCATCGTTGTTGTGGATGAATAGTTCCCTTCTCCCTCTGAAACCCTTAGAACGTACGTGACTCCAGGGGAAGGTAGGACAATCACTCTCGAACCTTTGCCCCTGATTCTGGCCCAGCCTGCACTTTCCTCATGTTGTCATCTTTCTGCTTTCTCTTTGTAAGAATCCAAACTGAAAAATAGCTTTTGCTCACCTACCCGACTTTCCACATGGGGAAATCAAAATCCACTCTGATTTTGCCAAGCGGAGGAGGTAATCTGAATCCCTTTCCCTGTTGAGATCACTGTGATAGCTTTAGTTCTCCTACTTTCCCCTGTCAGTGACTTTCAAACCTCCTCAAAGCTTTGCTCCAATGCAAAGGATTTATGGTGGTGGGGTTTCCAAATATTATAAATAATCAACATGAATTCTGAAATTGAGTGTAGAGACATTTCCTCTAACAGAACCACAAGCGTGAATCTCTCACAGCTGCTCCTCTGAGTTGTTTGTGTGGCTGACTATGGCACAAAAGCCCAGACTGGGCAGCGGTCTTGGGAGGATGAGGCGACGATATTGGTATGGTGATTCTGGCTGTGTAGTCACTGGTTGATTTTGCCCAACAGGAGCTCGAGTTTTTGCAAAATGGCTTTGGTGAGAGTGCGATAAAACTTCTATTTTTTTTTTTTTTTTATCCCTTGGAAACAGTAGTAAAGATGGATTGATAAACACTTTTACATTAATTAACCATGAATTGAAAATGGGGGAAAAGTGAGAAAGTGTTTAGGTAAGAGGAGTTGCTGGAATGTCTCTGAGAGAAGTATTGATGTTACTTTCAAGATCAAAGACTAGGCTCGGCACCTGTGGCTCAACGGGCTAAGGCGTCAGCCACGTACACCTGAGCTGGCGGGTTCGAATCCAGCCTGGGCCCGCCAAACAACAATGATGGCTGCAACCAAAAAATGGCCAGACGTTGTGGCAGGTGCCTGTAGTCCCAGCTACTTGGGAGGCAGAGGTAAGAGACTCGCTTGAGTCCAGGAATTGGAGGTTGCTGTGAGCTGTAATGCCACCGCACTCTACCCAGGGTAACAGCTTGAGGCTTGGTCTCAAAAAAAAAAAAATCAAAGACTAGAGGACTGTGAAGTTAAACTTGGAGTATCTCACACACAGCAAGAAATTTATTTCCTGCATACATACACATATATTAAATTACATGGTCATGGATTTCTTGGGTACTAACCAGCTTTAGCCCAGTGAGAAGCAGCTTGACCGAGTAACATGAAAATGCTAAGAACAACCAGAAAACCTGAAGACATTGTTGGCGCTAGGTCATAGTTCTGAAGATGACTGTGATATTCAGCAGAAGGAGATGAAAAATTTTACTGACTTTTCTTTCTGCCGCTTGATTTGTTGTGCAGGATTCTCACGGTCGTAAATATCCAAGAATCTGTGAGGAAATCAGACTCTCAGGCCTCCCTATAAGGAAGGGAGAAAGCCTGTTTGCTTAGATGCAGGTGAGGTCCAGCATTAAGGAGCCTTTAGAAAATATTTTCACTGGTTAGAAGATAAACGCATGTATATAAATGTATATCACCAAAAGGCTGAGTTGATAAATACTTTGCTATTATTTAGATTGTTAGATCGTTGTATATGGGCACAGGAAAGAAAGAATTTAAAACACTGAAGGAGTATCAACGAAAGCACAGTACCTTACATCATCCTTTCGAAAATGTCTCGTGAATGGAGGAAACAAATGAAGAAACATAGTCTCTCAGGGTACGTGGACACACTTTCGCCTGAAAGCCTCATATGGATTCTGTATTTTGCTACATCCCTATATCTGTCTTTGTGGGTAGACATCGCCTAAGTTTCAAAAATAAGAAAAGATTTCCTTTCTCACATTTTTGAGAGAGCTAGATTTTCCAGAAAGTCGTGTTCAGGTTTTATTTTCTAGTTTGGTGTACCACCTGCACACCCGAGCGGTGTCTAATTCAACGAATTGTAAGTGTGGCTGAACTGTAGAAGCGCTAAGGGTGCCTTTTAAAAATCTCAGTGCCCAGGCCTCACTAAAGACCAGTTAAATCTGAATCTCTGAGGTTAAGTCCTCAGTACCGATACTTTCTTATATTCTCCCCCAGACGATTCTAATGTTCATCCAGGGATGAAAATAAGCTAGATACGTCCTATAGTTTGACAGACCTGGATAAGGTTATATTAGATGCTCGCTGCCATTATACTCATCTCCACATCATTGCTCTCTTTTAAATGTCCCAATTGCTTCATTGGGACCATTGAATGGCCATTTGTATAATTGCACATCCAGGCTGATTGCAGGAAGTAGAAGCTTGAACCTCCCTGAAACATGAACATAGCGTGTAGCCCCATCAGATCCTGAGTGAGCAACTTATAAGCCATCAATTCTAAAACCAAGAAGCACGTCTCCTACTCCTTAATACCTGGGGCATTGATCTTTCCCCCACTGACGGTAACTTCCTACATAGAAATAAAATTTTAGTTTGATGAAATCCAAATTGTTAATTTGTGGACTTTAATTATTATAATTTGATTGGTTTGACTTTTTAAAACCCCACCAAAGTCTTCGACAATATTTTCAGTATTTGCTGAAGGATGACATCCCCCTTGCTTTAATCATGTGCCAGATTACTCGTAAACCTGGACCATATGTCACTGCAATTTGCTGATGGGCCCAAGCTGTTTTGGTAGATAAAAAATCCAAGGGGATTAGAATGGCTCAGTCCTCACTGGGAATGGAGCAGCGGCATAGGGCAGCTACCCGCCCTCCTCTCTCCTTGTCCACCCTGCACCGCTGGTCTCTTAATTTAGGTCATTGACCACACTCATGCTGACAAAAGTGTATTTCATTGTAAAGAGACCTTTCTTTACTCCAAATTTCAAGGATGTATGGGGTGGGATAGAGATTCTCTGAGTAAGAGCTGAAAATGTCTCCCTAGTTTTAGCTTCAGGATGGTCCATGGTGGTGGTGGGTGGTAATCAAATAGCTTATTACATTATTAAAATTTAAAATAACCTTTGGGAAAATATAATTTTCTGGAAGACACTTTCCCACACTCCCACTTTTCCTTTCTAGTACAAGTGAAACTTTCCCCCAGTATAGAAGTCATTATGATTTATTTCTTGTGTCTTGAGATCCATTTTCTTGATAGCAGCCACTTGTTTTAACTGTCTGACATGGATTTTGGTAAAGATGAAGCAGTAAAACATAATGCTTTGAAATATTCTAGTTATTCTTGGCTCGGCACCTGTGGCTCAGTGGGCTAAGGTGCCAACCATGTACATCTGAGCTGGCGGGTTCAAATCCAGCCCGGGCCCGCCAAACAACAATGATGGCTGCAACCAAAAAATGACCGGGAGTTGTGGTGGGCACCTGTAGTCCCAGCTACTTGGGAGGCAGAGGCAAGAGACTCGCTTGAGCTCAGGAATTGGAGGTTG
>CAUYON010121500.1:0-12419 GCA_963573935.1 Arctocebus calabarensis
GAAAGACTGGGAGAGAAACGGAGAGAGCTTCTCTCTCCCCACTAGAATTTTCTCCCTCTAACAGATGCCTTAATGTTTTCTGTATTCTTTTCTTTCTTTTCTGTGAATAAATTCTGTCTTACAAAAAAAAAAAAAAAAGTGTTGCAATAGAAAAATTAAAGAAAAATTTTCCCTTCTAAAAAAAAAAAAAAAAAAAAAAGAACTTAATCTCAGCTTCCCTATATTGTAATAGTTTAGATTAATTACTTTGAAAATAAATTATAATGTAAAAATTTCAGATATTGATATAGGAGGTCTCTACATATTTAGTTATATGGCATTTCCCAAAATGTTTTTCTCAGGAAAAAAACATTAAATTCATATGGTATATATGTGTGTGTTCTTTCTTTTTCTTTGTCTGAGTCCTGTGCTTTGCTTTGTCTAATAGCAACAGAAAACAAGAAAATAGTATTTTTGATCCAAATTTCAGTTGTTATTTGTAAAAATTTTCTTAGCTACTGTCTCATTTTTTGAATTGAATGTAGCATATTTTAGTCCAATTGTTTTCACGGACCTAAAATGCGTCATACACCATACGTCAGGGGGCTGTGAAGACCCTGGCCCCAGTCTGGGCTTTCTCTGGGTACCACTACCAGGCATAACCAAAGTCTGAAAGCACTGTGACTCAGTCATCACTAAAAGGAAAACAACTAGCAGCGGCAAGCCAGGGTAAAAAAAGGAAGTCAGGCAGCAGTGGCAATTTAACAACAAAGTTTAATTCTTTTAAGTGTGTGAACATACTTAAGTTTGTGAGCAGATAGGACACACCTGAAAGGAAGATGTGGGTCTCTTCCTCGCAAACTTTTTCCATTGATTTATTTCCCAATTCCTAGTTTTGCTCCACCTACTTCTAATGTCTATGCATTTCTTAACTCATGTTTATGCAGTTATGTCACCTAAGGTCTTGATTAAGCTGACTCTATATTATTATTATTATTAATTTATTTATTTAGAGACAGAGCCTCAGTTTTTCACCCTTGGCATCATACCTCACAGCGACCTCAAACTCTCCCAAGGGATTGTCTTTCCTACCCCAACGTCCCGCTTTTTTTATGGACGAGGTCTTGCCCTGGCTCAGGCTGGTCTCAAACCTGTGAGCTCAGGCCTCCCAAGTGCTGGGATTACAGGTGTGAGCCACCATGCCTGGCTCTCTACATTATTATTGACTGACCTCTCCATTGGAAAGTCTTCAAGATATTAGTAGAGAATTGATTAATCAAGGGATGCTGACTGACTGCTTTTTTAAAGTTCCTATTGATCAAATACTCTCTAGGCATCTTAGGAATTGAGCAGAACCTGAATTTCAAAAGTTTCTAATTGCATTTTTGACTAGTTCTTCTTTTGTAGAAACCTGGAATAGTCTATTTTCCCTACACTGCTCATATTTAAACTAAGACACTGTTTCCTGGGTCTCAGCAGTTGTCCATGTCTGTGTATCAGCAATAGTTGGCTTTTTTTTCACCTTCTTATCCTGTTCCCTCCCTATCCCTAACAGAATACACATCATGTTACCCATGGAATTAAATAAAAAAACAAGATAAACAAACAAAAATGGCAAATGTCTTGATCCTACTCCAGACTTACTAAATATCTTTACTGCTAGTCACTGAATATTTTTTAATACACACAATATACTCTTTATATTTTATGTATATTATACTTTAAAATTTTTGCTTATTATATATCAATTGTTGCTTATTATATAGTTATTTTCCACCCAAAATTATGTTTATTTAGATTTATAAGTTATATCATTCAATGATTTCTTTGGAAACAAGTTCAATAACTCCTTGAATATGTTTTGTCAGATTGTTTTGCAGTTGGTTTAATTATCTTTGTTATGTGTTCCAAGGAGCCATCTAAATTTTCTTTTAATTTGTTTAAGTCTTAAGCTTCCATCTTAATAAACTAGGAATAAAAGAGCAAATAGTTTTAATATAAAACAAAATGAAAGAAGAATATTGAGCAGAAATTTCAGAAAATACAACACATCAATTAAATTGACACTTGTTTGAGAAGATAAACAAAATTGACAGTCTTTAGCGTAGACTGACAGAATAAAAATAGAAAGAAGGAAAAAAAGAAAGAAAGAAAAGAAAAAGAAAAAAACCCCCTATATCACCAATGTCAGGAATAATAAATAAGATATTATTACCAACGTTGTAGAAATTTAAAAACATGAAGGAATATAATAAATAACTAAATAACAATGATATTAAATAACAACTGAATTAAATAATTTAATTAGAGGGAAAATGACAATTTTTTAGAAAGACACAATTTATTAAAAGGGAGTCAGAAGAAACAAGAAAATTAACATAAACTTATGTAAGGAAATTGAATTAATAATTGAAAAAAAACTTTCCACAAAAAAGCCAAGTCCCAGATGGTACTTCTGGTTTTTTATTTCAATTAATTTTATAAATTATATTAAATTTACCACAAGATCTTTAGCAAACATTATATTAAATTTTCCACAGGATCTTCCAACACATTCTGTGAGGCTGGTGCTATGCCCAATAGCAAAGTTATAAAATGATATTATAATTAAGAAAAATAATTATAACCAATATTCCTCAGTAATATAAACACATAAAGTCCTCAAAGCAATATAGCAAATAATCTATCAATGTATAAAAGAGATTGTATATACTTATGAACTCTTTATATAGAACTATCAAGTTAGCCTTTAAAATCACTGTTGTACACCATAGTAAAAGATGAAAGATCAAACTGACAAGCTTAGTGCGGCAAATACAGAAAATGAATTTGCCAAAATCAAACAGCTATTAACGATAAAAATTCTCCTCAAAATAACTATGAAAGGGAGTTTCCTCCAATAGATAAAGTATATCTACAAAATACATATTATACTTACTGGTGAAAGACAAAAATAAAGAACATTTTTATCCTAAAATAGACAACAATGTAAATGTCCACTTTTGGCATTTCCATTCAATAGTATATGGGAAATGTGATTTGTGAAATGTGAAGAGAAATAAATATAAGCACTTGGATTAAAACAAGGAGAACTATCACTATTTGCAGACTTGATGTTCCAAAGAATTAATAAAAAATACTTGATGTAGTAAAAGAGTTTTACAACATTGTAGCACACACCATCAATAATCAAAGGCAATTATATTTTTATATACTACAAAAAAAGAATAAATTGCAAAAACTCAATTTGCAATACCATCAAAAAGCACAAAATGCACTAATATATTAAATATGAGTATTTAGAAGCACACTTAACAAAAAATGAAGAAGGTACACACTGAAAATATTGTTAGGAGAACTAAAGTTTTAAATAAATGAAGATGCAATTCTCCCCAAACTGGTCTATTTCCAACACAATCCCTACCAAAATGCGTAGAGGACTTTCTTCTGTAGAAACTTAGGTGATGATTCTAAAATTTATATGGATATACAAACAATCTACAAAATATGAAATAATTTTGAACAAAAGGAAAGTTGTAGAACTTAGATTCTTAAATTTTATAATTTATTATAAAACCACAGCATTCAAGTGTGTGGTATTGCTCTCAAGATAGGCACTATAACTGAGTCCAGAAATTCATCTTTACATGTATAATCAATTGAGTTTTGACAAAGTTGCAAGACAATTCAACAAATAGAGTCCATCTTTGAAATAAGTGATTCTGAGGCAATTGGATGTTGAATAGTACATAGACGAAGAGGTATCTTTATTTCGAACCATGAATAAAATTATCTAAAAATGAATCATAGACTTAAGTATAACAGATAAAACTGTAATAATTCCAGGTGGAGACATTGAGAAAATATTTTGTGATTTAGAGCTAGAGAAAGATTTTTTAAAAATACATTGCCAAGTAATCCATCAAATATGTAAAAATTATATTTTATCAAATTAAAAATGTTTTTACTTCAAAAATGCTATTAGTAAAAGGACACTTTTCTGAATAGGAAAAAAAACATTGCAAATTATATACCTGATAATGGATTTGTACCTAAAATGTATATGGTATTCTTGCAATTCAATTAGCAGGTAGACAAAAACTTAGGTAACAAATGGGCAAAAATTCGCAAAGGCATTTCACTAAAGATGCATTTGATATAAATAACCATATTAGAAGATGTACACATCATTATTTGTATTTAAAATGCGCATTAAAACCAAAATGAGATGTTACTTTACATCCACTAGAAGGACTAATCATAAGAGAAAATAAGAATATTTTTACCATAAAATGGAAAAACGAACCAAAATTTTTTGGTGGAGAATGATTTAATCACTTCAAAAAAATGATTTTTTTTTTAATTAAATCATAGCTATGTACAATAACTCAATCATGGGATACAATGTGCTGGTTCCATATACAGTCTCAAATATTTTCACCGAACTGGTTAACTTAGCCTTCATGACATTTTCTTAGTTATTATGTTCAAACCCTCATACTCTACATTTAGTAAACTTCACCTGCACCCTTCTAAGATGCACCCTACGTGTGGATCCATTCATCACCCTCCCTCCCCCTCTCCACCTCCCCTCTCTTGCCCCCTTCCCCATATTCTTGTACTGAGATTGGGTTATAGCCTTCATATGAAAGCTGTAACTTAGTTTCATATTAGGGCTGAGTACACTGGGTAATTTTTCTTCCATTCTTGGGATACCTTCCTAAGAAGAATATGAGTCCACACCTAGGGTGCATCTTAGAAGAGTGCAGGTGAAGTTTCCTAAATGTAGAGTATAAGGGTTTGAACACAATACCTAAGAAAATGCCATGAAGGCTAAATTAACCAGTTTGGTGAAAATATTTCAGACTGTATATGGAACCAGCACATTGAACCCTATGATTGCATTATTGTACACAGCTACGATATAGTAAAAAAAATTATCTTTTTTCTTTCAGTAAATACCCAGCAGTGGGATTGCTGGATCAAATGTAGGTGTACTTGAAGTTTTTTGAGGTATCACCATACAATTTTCTATAGAGGTTGCACTACCTTGAAGTTCCACCAACACTGTGTAATAGTTCCTTTCTCTCTACATCTTTTGTTTTGGGAATTTTTGATATGAGCCATTCTCATTGGTGATATTTCATGTGGAGGGAATTGAAACAATTCTTCTAAGAGAAACATCACATGGATAGAAAAACAAATATATGTACTCAATACCATATTGGAAGTAATTGATCAGCACTTAATTGCACAGATGGAAGTAAATCTCAGTGAAAATCAAGCTGGGGACAAGGGGGAATGAGAGGAAGGGTAGATTCACACCAGTTGAGTATGGTAGACGCTATATGGGTGAAAGTTTTATTCGATCTTTATAAAAACAGAATATTTAACCAAAAGATGTATACCCTTAATATTCTAAAATTAAATAATAATAATAAAACAAGATACACCAAGGTGGTCATGATTGTTAGATACATTGGTTTTACCAGGTGCCCATTAAGTAAATGTCGACCTGCTAAAAATTTGCAACATAGCTGTAAATCCTGAGTTAAAGTTAAATCCTTTGGTAGACAACACATGTTCCCCAGGATTGCAGAATATGTCTTAAATCAATATTTGTGTCAAAAATATGTGTATTTTAATATAGAGTTAGCAGTTGCCCTTTTTAATCACTTGAATTTGTGTTTTCTACTATTTCTACTTTGGACACTGGCATGTTAGGACGATCATGTTATTTGATGGACACAATAAGAGTTCAATCAAACTTAATTTATGACTGTCATCGGCTTGTAGTCATATGTTTCTTTGACTTGGAGTTCAAAGAGAGTTACTAGATGGTATGGTCTATCCTAGTTACTACAAGGATGTGGTATTTCCACAACACATTACCTACATTGAAGTATATAGAAAGCAGAAGATACACTGGGTATCCCTTCACACTCAGTAATAAATACTAATAGAAATTATAGCAAACGTAACTCAGCCAGGTTACAATAATAAAGCACTCTGCCATTAAGAATGAGAAGAATCTAGACTATTTTAAAGACAAGAGATGATAATTTTAAAAGGGTCAGGATCAACTACAGCCCTAGAAGAGAACATAGCTTGTTTTGCTAAAACAAACAAATCGGTTTGTTTGTTAACAAGAGGGTGTTAACCAATTTTAACCAATTTTATTTGCTCCTCTCTCTTTGAAAAAGAGTGAGGGAAATTTTGTTCTCACAGACAGAAATTGGAGTCTGCATAACACACTGCCTGGATGAAGGGCTCAACTGCCCACAACCTGAACTTTACCTCAGGCACACAATCTAGCCTAATCATTATTACCCTCATATTAATCCAAATTTTATAAAAAAAAAAAAAAAAAAGAAATTGGAATCTCTCTCTCTCTTTTTTTTTTGTTAATTGAAACACAGTTGAATGTAATGCCTTTAGGAAAGCATATAAACAGTGTTTTCCTCTACAGACTCCTTTGACTATCATTTTATTTTCCTTTGATGAGTGCTCCACTTTTACCATGTGATCATTTTTGAACTCAATGAAATAACACATCACCAGTATTAGGAGGCTACGAGGTTGGCAAATGAGTCTTAAAAGACGCAACTTCAAATCCTGAGATCTAAACAGTAGCCAGTGTAGTTAAGATCCGAATATGACTGGTGAGAATATTTCTTTCTGCACTTTTATTATTATTGTTATTTTTAAATTTTAAATTCTCATTGCACTGAATTTAAATTTCGCAAATGAAGTATTTCAACCTTATTTTCATTTCATACTCTGCTTCAAGCTAAACCAATAAAACTTAACAAATTTTAAAACGTTTTAAATATAATTTAGTAGATGCTGTAAGGTAGATTTATTCTGCAACTGTGCATTTGATTTTAAGAAACTAATTTTAGAGAAAAAATAACAATGAGCAAATTATTTGGCACTCAGTTATAGAAAAGCATTTAATCATACCACACATACATTAGTCACTTGTGCATGGAGAAATAAAACACTTAATATTTTGAACAAAAAAGAATGAATATACAAATATCAAAATGTACAGGGAAAATAGGTTAATAATACTCCATATTACCATAAGCAAAACAAATCAATTCTAAGTACCCTTATGTACTAATAATACATTTGTTCTCCTCATTAATGTTATTCAATTTCACTTTTCAGAATACCCATTATATCACAAATAATCCATTTAAGATAATGAACTCAGTAGCTTTGTAATTTTGCGGCTCAAATCACTTATATAATAGTTATCAAAATATATATGTAAAGCACAACTATTATTTGTTTATTTTCACTAAAGACAGAATGTTGCTCTGCCACCCAGGCTAGAGTACAGTGACAGATTCGTACTTCACGGTAGCCTTGTACTCCTGAACCTGAGGGACCTTCCTGCCTCAGCTTCCTGAGTAGCTGGGACTATAAGCACACATCACCGTGACTGACATGTTTTAAAAATGTTTTTAGAGTTGAGGTTTTGCTATATTCCCCAGAAGGGTCACAAGGTCTTGGTGACCCTCCTGCCTCCCAAGTCCCTGGAATTAATAAGCTGAAGCTACCATACCCATCAATAAATCTGTGTCTGTGTCTATTTTGGTTCTTGGTATGGGAACTATTCAATTTATTATCAGTATCTTTGAAACCCTATATTGTATCCTCCTCAATTGTTCCAAAATAATAAAATTGAAGAAGAACTGGTATGACTGTTATTTGAATTCTTTTTTTACTCCAAACCATTTCTTTATTCTTAAATAACTTCATTAAATTCTCCAAATGACTACTTAGTCACATGAAGAACAGAAATGATATTAATATCATCACTGTATGGTTGGGTTAATTCTACAAATATTTTTTGAAAGTTACAGTTATCCTTTGTTTCCAAAGTTTCCATGAAACCAAGATATTGTGAAATATATTTCTACTGAAAATACTTTCTATTTTTCTAGATTAAAAAACACATTCTTGGCACAGGGTCTAAATGGGGATGAGGTATATTTACTAATAATATTCAACCAAGTGGTGAAGCATTTCAATGAACTTTTTCAAACCAATATAAGAACACTGTCTGACCTTGAGAACTTCTGCTTTGGTAACATCAGTAGAAAAACTACCTAGGCCACACTTAGAAGGTGTCAGTATGTATGTTGTGGAAATGTGATTTTGCTTTGTTTATGTCATAATAACGGCTTTAATGGTAAGTAATTTAAAAGGTAAGTATTTTGTGTGCTAAATTTCCAATTAGAAGTCATTATTTACTTGGTAATTTATTTTCCTCTACTGTCATGTATCATCCTTCCTTTTAGCTACAACTCTGTGCTCTATCAGCATATTTGAAAATGCAGACAAGAGGTAGATCCCATAGCTCCTTGATGGTTCCATATAAATAATGCCAAATACCAGTTAAATTAACTAAATGCAATGGACAGCATTTTTTCTCATTCACCTGCACAAGTTTCACCATACTCAGCTTCTCAGTGGTGTTGGGAGAGCTTCATTATTTTCCGTCTGTGTGAATTTTATGTTTCTAGATTTTCATGGATCTCAAAACTTTCATAATGATCCGTATATATTCTGGTTTATCGTGACACCATTGATTCCACATTGTACCTCATCAAAGAGCCAAAGACTTCACCAAGTTACCATAATAACACACGTGCAACATTACACTGAACTTCTTACACAAGATTTTCAGATTCTGACATGTTGTATCACAGACAAAATAATTTCCCCAAGGGCAGAAGTTTGTTGAAAACTTTATCATTATTGGAATTTACAGTATTTATCATACAAAATCAATTGATATAATAATCTGTACTTTCTATATTGTTCCATCAATATTATTACTTCAATACAGTAACATAAAAGGAAAAATGTAATTGAAAATAAAATTGTCAATATTCATATATATTTAATTCAAATTCTATACGAATTTAATTTCCACTTAAAATAATTTTCCAAAAACCTTACTAGCTCTCCTAAAAATACTGCATGAATGTATTTCTATTAACTTATACAAAAATTGTGTTTTTCATTCAGTAAAGATAATTATTTATTCATAAAGTTGTTGTTCTTTTTTTCTGAATTTATTATTAGGTAGAGTTATTTTTCTTTAGAAGTAATTGATTTTTATTTCTAATTAACGTTTTCATTATTTATAGTTTATAGGGGAATACAAATGTTAATGCTGGTTTTATCTTGGGCAGATTTCCTGAACTCAATTAAAATATCTAGTCTTTATTCTGTATTTTTTTTTTATTAAATCTAGGCTGCGCACGTTAGTGCAATCAAGGGGTACAATGTGCTGGCTTCATATACAATCTGAAATGTTTTCATCAAACTGTGTAACATACCCTTCAGTAGATTTTAACGGATTTTTTTCATGAGTTATCTAATTCATAGCTGCATACATTAGTGCAATCAAGGGGTACAATGTGCTGGCTTCATTACAAACATTACAATCTGAAAATGTTTTCATCTCACTGTTTAACATACCCCTTCTGTAGATTTTTATAGATTTTTTTCCATGTGGCTATCTATCTAATTTGCAGTTAATATTTTGTACATATTTTTGATGTTTATGCCCTTTTTATTTCCTTATTTTTCAATTGTGACTACTACTTTCTACAACATGTTGACCACAGCTAGTCATCAATGGCTATAACGTAGTATTCCTGATATAACAGTGATGCATCTAATGTTTACAATATATCACTTGTTTACAATATTGTTGTTTGTTTGCCATGATTTTCCTTGTGATAATTTCTATCAGATTAATCATCATGTTTATTACGGTAGTTTTTATTCCTACTATGCAATATGCTTTCCCCAGAATTTTATGGCCAAGAAAATAATACATGCTTAATGAGGATCTTTTTTAAGCAATAATGTTATGAATAAAATCTGTTGATCATGACTCCTAACACTTGTTGCATTGCTTGAATAAACAAATGGCATTAGAGCAATATACAAATGGCATTAAAACTATCATTGAAGCGCATAATCTCTATTATGGGGAATGTTTGCATGTTACATATCTTATATCTGATAGAGTTTAATATTTGGCACAGATAGCTCTTCTACAACTCAATGAAAATACAACCCAAGTAAAAATATTGTCAAACGAAAAAATGTTTTTTTTAAAAATATACACAAATGGCCAATACGCACATGAAAATTCTCCACATTTTTAGCACTAGGAAAATGCAAATAAAAATCAAAATTGGACATTATTTCAAATCTACTTGGATGTCTGTAGTAATAATAATTATAATGAACAAATTTCGATAACAATGTAAAGAATTCAGAACTCTTCCTCATTGCTGGTGGACATATAAAATGATGTAGCCACAACAGGAAAGAATTTCGTGAGTCCTTAAAAAGTTAAACATGGGATTAGCACATGATCTAGCAATTAATTTCAAGCCTGAGTATATGCCCCAAAAAAATTTATAAAGAGGGTTTAAACAGATACTTATATTAAAATGTTTATTGTAGAATTGTTAACAAATTCCAAAATGATCCAGCAATTTCAAGCCTGAGTATATACCCAGCAAAAAAATTATAAAGAGGGTTTAAACAGATACTTATATTAAAATGTTTATTGTAAAATTATTAACAAATTCCAAAATTTTAAAGAAAACACATGTTAAAGAATAGAATAGTACATAAATTATATTAATTTGTTTATATGGATTTAATTATTTGCACATATTAATTATATACACAGACACATACACACATACATGTTAGACTGTGATTAAACCATAGAAGGAATAAGTTCTCACACATTCTACAACAGATGAACCTGACATTATATTCAGTAAAATAAACCAGACATAAAAGTACAAATATAGCATGACATATCTAAAGGAGGTAAATTCATGACTGTTGCACAGCATTCTGATTATAATTATGCCACTGAACGGCACAATTAAAATGTCAAATAATATGAGACATATCTACATCTATCTATCTATATACGTCACCATGATAAAATATCTATTTGAAAACACATGCTAATTCGTGAAAGTTTGTGTGTACTGATTATAAATGGTTACACATCAGAGGAACTGGAGGAAGCCAATTTGAACTTAGCATGCAATGAATCAAATGATTTTATCCGGGTTAGCAAAGGTAAAAAGTATCATTTCACCCTGTAAATGTGACAGAACATTCATATTTACTGTTTTTAATTGTATTATAAACCAATTTTAAAATTCCTTTTTGTTGTTGTTGTTGTTTTAATGATAGATCGTGAATACTTTTACATGGCTGATGGGATTGCAAATTAGTACTGCCTCTATGGAAAAAAGTATGGAGAATCCTCAAAGAACTAAATATAAACCTTCCATTTGATTCCACAATCCCATTACTAGGTTTCTACCCAGAAGAAATAAAATAATTTTTCCTTAGGGATATTTGCACTAGAATGTTCATCATAATGCAATTCATACTGGCCAACATATGGAATCAACCCAAATGCCCATCAACTCAAGAATGGATTAATAAACTGTGGTATATGTATTCCATGTAATACTATCTCAGCCATAAAAAAGATTTTACATCCTTTGTATTAACCTGGATGGAGTTGAAACACATTCTTTTTAGTAAAGTATTACAAGAATGGAAAAACAAGTATCCAATGTATGCAATACTAACATGAAAGCAATATATAAACATCTATAGGCCCTCAGGAGAGTAAACACAATTAAATTCAAGGGGAGAAGGGCATGAAGAGGGGAACAGGGGAAAGGAAAGAGGACTGGTCAGTTGTCACCTAATGAGCACAATAGAAGGGTATACAGCACACCTAGATGAAAGATCAAACTGCAACTTGAACTTTACCTAACAAATGCAAACAATGTAACCTAATCATATGTACCCTCATCTTAATCTTAAATAAGTAAATAAATAAATAAGATGCATCCAAAAAATACAAAATAAAAAAGATAGATTCTGGAATAATAGTAAATAAAATTGAACAACTGAAAGTTGATCTTTAACACTAACCTTGACTTTTCCGTGAATTGTGAGACCTCCTTGAAGTTCCCAGACTACTTGCAGGCTCTTTCTGTCATATCTATAAAATTATGGCATTCTCAAAGCTCGTCTTCGAGGAGTTGTAAACTAAAATATAATTATTTGAATAGAATTTTTATTTTCACCTTGACAAGTGGATACAAAAGTCATTAGAAATGTGAACTACCGGGCGGCTCCTGTGGCTCAGCGAGTAGGGCGCCGGCCTCATATACCAAAGGTGGCGGGTTCAAGCCCGGCCTCGGCCAAACTGCAAAACAAAAAAAAATAGCCGGGCGCTGTGGCGGGCGCCTGTAGTCCCAGCTACTAGGGAGGCTGAGGCAAGAGAATCGCTGAAACCCAAGAGCTGGAGGTTACTGTGAGCAGTGTGACGCCACGGCACTCTACCCAGGGCG